>JAJJWW010012262.1:0-22108 GCA_023531295.1 Papaver armeniacum | reverse complement strand
CTAAAATCTGTTCAAGGAATTCACACTCGGGGAAATAATAATCCCCAAAACCTATTTTTTCTGGTTTTAATCAGTCTACTTCCGGCATGGTTTTTGCTTAAATTTCTATGCCGGAACATGATGAAAAGTATCCAGAAAATTGTTTTTTTTTTCACTTAACTACCGGCATTGATAGATTTATATCGAGCATGCCTATTATTTAGTTCTATGCATTGAATTTCATCGCTTCTACATGGTCTTCATCATTTCCGACATAGTTCTTCATCACTTCCGCGTGGTCTTCATCCTAAATAACCATGCCGGAACTCACTTCCGTGGTCTTCATCCTAAATTTCTATGCCGAAGCGCATGATGAAAGTATTCGAAAATTGAATTTTTTTTTTCACTTGACTACGGATTAATAGATTTATATCGAGCATGCCGTAATTTAGTTCCGACATTCCATTACATCAATTCCGACATGGTCTTCATCACTTCCGGCGTGACCTTCCATCATTTCCGACATGTTCTTACTTAGGCATGGTCTTCATCTTCCCAGCGTGGTCTTCATCATTTCCGGCATGTTCTTTATCATTTCCGACATGTTCTTCATCACTTCCCGGAGAAGGAGAAGAGAATTTGAAAGGAAATGGGGAAAATTTAAATTTGAAAGAGAATCGGGGAACATTTGGGTTTCAAAGTTTTAACCCTAAAAAGATTAATAAGAAGTGGAGATGGAAATGGGGAATATAATTTTGTTTTTTGATTTTTATTTTGAGGAAAAGGGTGTTTTTAGTATTTTCGCCCCCAAAGTCACCCCTTAGCACACCATGGGTTGGGGAAAGTAATTCATATCCCCCAATTAATTCCCATATCCCCCCAATTTACGCGTTCTTTTTAAAGGCCGAAGTATTAAAATCAATTTTATTACTAAAATGCTCTCAAGGAATTCACACTCGGGGAAATAATAATCCGGTCGACTGGTTTTGTGATTGGTTCCACATGTAAGTTTTAGGGAAAATTGGGAAGGAAAATTTGCTATTTGGTCCTAAGCCCATATAGTTATTTATAGTAGGGTCCAACCAGAAATTTCTTTTATTTGGAGGTCCAAAATTAATTAAAACATGGAAATGACCATAATACCCTCGGCTACCAAACGTGTGTGTCTACATGCTCATTATATCGAGTACATATTTGCTACACTGTTTACAAATTCGAGTACATATCTGTTACACTGCTTACATAATTTGAGTACATATATCTACTACACTGCTGTTTATGGGTGAAAATCGTTTCTGCCGATTTCAGTAAATTCGGTAGGTGAGTGAGAAACTGGTTTAAACCCTAAACAAATGTACTGCACGTGAGCACTTTATAGATTCGAGAGATCAATTCGTACAAGTCCGGCCTAAACCAAGAAATGGCCGTTCCGCACTTGCTTCTGGCCACAAAGGAGGAGAAGGGTTGATTTGGGGAGGAAGCAAAGAAAGGTGTTGAGACCCGGTTACGGGAGAGTAGTATCTCGACTTGTATCGTAAAAGTGAAAGCTTGGGAAGCTTGCAAGAGGTGGTTTTGGAGAGCTTGCAAAGTTGCCTTTTCAGAGTGTAGTATTTTTCTCCCGACTCGAGACTTGTTGTCTCGTGGAAATAGGTAAGACCTATTTATACAAGTCGAGATTTGAAACGTACTCGGACCTCATGAAGGAAGAGAGTAAAGGGTGAAATAATGGGAGGAGGTGGTAACCGCAGATGGTGTTAATGGGTGAAAACGTTTTTCACCATTATTTCCTCTTTTATTTGACCGCTTTATTCCTTCACGCTTTCTTAATGTGAGCGTAGGTACGCATGTCAGACCGCCAAACCAAAACCCTGAAAGCATCCCCGCTTGTGTTGATGTCTCGAGTGTTGGTTTGCATCTTGCGTGCAAGTGGCGCCGTTAGTGGACGCATGTGGCATGTGCCAATGGCATGTGCGGAATGCCTTCGTTCGAGTTGCACCTCGGCGTAAAGATGGTAAGTGGCGTGAGCCATGTGCCAACGGTAGCGGCGTGTGTGGCATGTGCCAACGGCATGTGCGAATGCCTTGGTGGTAGGTTGCACGGTTTGCAAGTTAGGCTACCAAATAAGGGTGTGTTTGGCATGTGCCAATGGCATGTGCGAATGCCTTGGTGGTAGGTTGCACGGTTTGCAGTTAGGCTACCCGGCGTGTGTGTTTGGCATGTGCCAATGGCATGTACGGCCATGTCGACTCTAGTTGCAAGTCATGCAAGCCTAGGGCGCTATATTTCATGGGCCAAAGGCATACGGCTTGAAATATGGCCCGCGATACGTGTTGGCATGTGCCAATGGCACGTACGGCCATGTTGACCTAGTTGCAAGTCTTGCAAGCCTAGGGCGCTATATTTGGCATGGGCCAAAGGCATACGGCTTGGAAATATGGCTGCGATATGTGTTGGCATGTGCCAATGGCACGTACGGCCATGTTGACCTAGTTGCAAGTCTTGCAAGCCTAGGGGCGCTATATTTGGCGTGGGCCAAAGGCATGCGGCTTGGAAATATGGCCTTACGATACGTGTTGGCATGTGCCAATGGCACGTACGGCCATGTTGACCTAGTTGCAAGTCTTGCAAGCCTAGGGCGCTATATTTGGCGTGGGCCAAAGGCATAGCGGCTTGGAAATATGGCTTCATGATATCGTGTTGGCATGTGCCAATGGCACGACGGCCATGTTGACCTAGTTGCAAGTCTTGCAAACCCTAGGGCGCTATATTTGGCGTGGTCCAAAGGCATAATGGCTGGAAATATGGCCTCGCGACACGTGTTGGCATGTGCCAATGGCACGTGCGGCCATGTTGACTAAGTTGCAAGTCTTGTAGCCTAGGGCGCTATATTTGGCGTGGGCCAAAGGCATAGCGGCTTGGAAATATGGCTTGCCGATACGTGTTGGCATGTGCCAATGGCACGTACGACCATGTCGACCTGGTTGCAAGTCTTGCAAGCCTAGGGCGCTATATTTGGCGTGGGCCAAAGGCATAGCGGCTTGAAATATGGCTTGCGACACGTGTTGGCATGTGCCAATGGCACGTACAACCATGTTGACCTAGTTGCAAGTCTTGCGAACCTAGGGCTATATTTGGCGCGTGGGCCAAAGGCATACGGCTTGGAAATATGGCACAACGATACGTGTTGGCATGTGCCAATGGCACATACGGCCATGTTGACCTAGTTGCAAGTCTTGCAAGCCTAGGGCGCTATATTTGGCGTGGGCCAAAGGCATAGCGGCTTGGAAATATGGCTTGCGACACGTGTTGGCATGTGCCAATGGCACGTGCGGCCATGTTGACCTAGTTGCAAGTCTTGCAAACCTAGGGGCGCTATATTTGGCGTGGGCCAAAGGCATAGCGGCTTGGAAATATGGGCCTTTGTTGCCATGGTGCGCCATGTTGGTGCGGCTTGGTTTGGCATTGTTGCCATGGTGCGGCTGGCGGCATTGTTGCCATGGTGCGCGAGGTGCGGCTTGGTTTGGCATTGTTGCCATGGTGCGCCGATGCGGCTTGGTTTGGCATTGTTGCCATGGTGCCAGATGTGGCTTGGTTTGGCATTGTTGCCATGGTGCGCGGATGTGCGGCTTTTGGTTTGGCATTGTTGCCATGGGCGCGCAGATATGCGCTTGGTTTGGCATTGTTACCATGGTGCGCAAAGATGCGGCTTGGTTTGGCATTGTTGCCATGGTGCGCAGATGATGCGGCTTGGTTTGGCATTGTTGCCATGGTGCGCGAGGCGCGCTTGGTTTTGGAATTAGGGTTCTCGTGTTGAAAACCCTAATTTGGTATTTTGAAAAATACCCCTATTAATTATTTACACTCGAAAGTTAAATGCTCTTAGTTAATGTGTTGCGGTAACACTAGGTCATGGGGTTTTACGATTTTACCCCTTGTCTAAAAACCACCATCAACATTAAGTCCCCCGCTAGCTCGGAACAGGGCTTTGTTGCGAGGTAAGCATAAGATGGTGACAAACTATTAGCAAAAACGTAAGGAAAATTGAAGGAGGCTTGTCCGACCTTTTTATAAATAGGATTTGGAATCCTTGCCTCTCGGTAGTTTTGCACAAATCGGAGGATGGCACAATTGGTGGGCCTGCGGCCTTGGGGCGACGTTGGGAAGTTGGCATGAGTTGGGAAACCGAGTGTGCTAGCTGGTGGGACCGGCGCAAGGTGTGGAAGTCTTGCGTGCTTGCGGGCGTGACTTGGGCGGCCATTGGGAAATTGGCGGAGTTGGGAACAAGTCGGGGCCGGTGCATGGTGTGGAAACCGTGCTTGTGGGCGTGACTTGTAAACAAAGAGGGAGTTTCTTCATTAGCAAAGTTTCCTTATCTTGCTTTCCTTCACGTGCGGCTTCCAATTAGGGCATTATTCATGCTAAAACGAAGCGTTATGTCCCCATTGCTTCCTTTCCTTTTTAAAGGTTTTGTATTCAAACCCAACGCAATTGCATCATCTCCTCCTTGAGAAAAGGTTCTTCTTGTTGAATTTCTCTTGTCATGTCACGCTAGATTCGAATCATCTTCTAACCAAATCGGGTTCTCCAGATGAAGGCGCGAGGTCCGACTCTTGCACGAGCATCCCAACAAAGGTTATTCGAAGTTAAGAAAAATCATACCGGTATGTTTTCTTTTCTTTGGCTGATCGTCGTACACTTTACCGCCGCTTGTTGTATAAATGGAAAATTTCCTTTTGTGCGAGAGATATCCCGTTGGAGCATGCGTCACCAAGTTATCGACGAGGATGACCTTCGTTCCCCTTCCTTCGAACCCGTCCTTGTTGATGACGCAAACTTGAGTACGCTGATTTAGGGCTCTATCTTGCGAAATTCAACGAGAAGTCCGGCCCTTATATGATGGAATGGATGAAAACGTGAACGTAACCTTGCGTGCTTTTGGAGTTTTCGGTGCACATGTACAGATTCATGTTGAGAAATTCCCGCGCCTCGTAAAACCTCGATAGTGATGATGTTGGAATCGGTAATAACCTTGGTTGGGGAGTGAAAGCATCTGTCCCCATGCATGACCTACCTTCATTATATCGCCTAATCCCCCTCCACTCTTACTCTTATGGATGTGACACTGGGATGCTCAAATTACATGATGACATATTCGGATAGTGCGGGCTCTGGATCCTCCGCGCCTCGCAAAGTGTTGAAGGCGTCTTCTGACAGAGGGTGATGATGTTCTTGCGCCGCACCTTGAAGAGTATAGGACCTTGTTGTGGGTACGGATTTTTGGTGGACTGTTCTTCGTAGCTTTGACAAAGTGAAGGGATCCCTTGTATATCTTCCGTTCTCAAGTATGGTTTACGTGTTTCCATCTTTGTAGTAATTGCCGCCGCGATGAAGCTCGTCGGTATCAACGAATGAGGGGCAACAGTTCTTTTTGTAGGAGATGTAATCGGGAGAAACTACATTGTCGTGGTAACAAAGTAGGCCGGGCTGATATTCTATGGGCTTCCGTGGGAAGTAAAAGGATCGGGCCGGATGCGTAAGCGAGCAACCGTCCATGATCACGAGTTTTGGCGAGATGGATTAAAAGGTGTCCATGACTACGAAGATTGGTGGATGTGACTATGTTCCTTGATATGGGGAGGTGGCGGCACGACCCTTTGCGGAAAGGAGTGGCATTGGAAGCGAACGTTGCGTAGCTACGAAGCGCGATGCTGGAGAACGTTGATGCGAGCTTCTCGGAGAGAACGTTGATGCGGAGCTACTTACTGGAGAGAACGCAAACGACATCTTGCAACTCTCGAGCCTCGACGGCTACCATTTTGAAGTCGGAGGTCGCGCCACGTTCGTCAAACTCGACATCCCTCAAGAGAAAAGAGGTTAGGAGTCCCCAGCCCATCTATCGATCGTGCTTTCTAGAGAGGTTGGGGTTTGGAAACGGCTTCCCCGCCGGGAAGCGCCGCTTTCCCGATGCGGTACGGCTGAGGGGTGCAAATATGTCTTGACGCTACGCCTTGAGAAACATAGAATCTCACATAACAAGTTTCATCACAGATCGTACGACTTTGTGGGCGAAGTTCCCATTGTGCGGGTCCTGACGGGAGAAGGGTCTCCGTGAACTCGTGAGAGTTGTTGATTTCCTTTGCTTTCGATTTTTGAGAAGTCTTTCCCGATCTTCATGTGACGAAATTGGATTGCTTATCCCCTTCTACTTGGTGTCCAAAAGCAACGCGAGCCTCTTCATCTATAAACGCACGTCCCGCTCAAGTATCTTTTGTCTTTTCATCAAATCAACAGTGCTAAAAGGAGGCCGGCTTGTTCGATCTTCCAAAGATCTTGCCCCGATGGTGGAGTAGCGTCTCCGTGACGCTGGAGCTTCCATGCTTGAAGGACCGTTGGGGTGGCGGAATCGGCTCGGTCCCGGTGATCGTAAGTGTATCGTGCGTGATGACACGGTTTTGATCACGAAGTCGGAGCCAAGGCGCTCTGCTTCGAAGGGCAAGGATGGTGGTCGGAAGGGCGCAAGATGTTAGCGCCGGAAGGATGCAAACGGTTAGCACAGAGTGTGGTATCAGGCTAGCATGCGCGTGCGGCATGTGTGCCTAGCAAGCGCGTCTGGAAGCACGTCTGGCAAGCGCTTCTGGAAAGCGCTTCTGGCAAGCGCTGGCATGCGCGTCTGGCAAGCGCATCAGGTAAGCGCATCTGGGAAACGCTTGCGGCGTCTTGGAATGGGCGTCTTGGTGTGGACGCTGGTTAGGCATGGATGCGCTGGCTTGGATTTCGGTATAGTGTGGACCATTGGCTTGGCACGGTGCGGCTAAGTATGAGGCGTTGTACACCGGGGAGAAGTACGCATATGGCCACAACCAAGAAGGTCACTAGTCGATTTGCGGTTAAGCGTGTGGAAGAGGCTTTATCTTCCATCGAGGACATGCGTGAGGTGACCGGTCACACCGTTTCTGAAGACGTTATTGCCGACGAGGAGCACCAACGCGACGTGTGCGTAGAAAGGAGTTCAACACTTCGTGGTTTGTCGAAGGCCTTGTCGAGATCTAAAAGTTGAAAGATGCAAGAATCAAAACCTTTCCGCCGAGGAGATTGCACGACAGAGGTAGAACTCGAAAAGCTTTCCAAGATGTTGACTATGAAGAGAGCGTCTCTTGAAGATGCAAAGTTGAATTTCTCCAAGAAGAACAGACTCTGATGATTTTCCTTGAATGTTTCTCTCATAAACTTTCATTTAGGTTCTTTTTTCTTTTTTTTTTTTTGAAAGACATACCGGATGTCCGGGTTCAAAGTTTGACCTTGATAGCTTTTTTAGGATATTGATTATTTACTGGGTAACTTTTTGAGGATATTGGATTATTTTTCATAGGTTTTTGCGAACATGCCCCTCTTCATGTTTACTCAAAGGTTTTTGCGAACATGCCCTTTCTTGTAAAAGGCTGGGCTTTGCCGGTAGACGCGCTAGTCCCCGATTGGTTTGGTAGCGTATTCAACGAGTCCCCGCCTCGTGTAGTTTTTGGCAACCGGTAACCGGTCATCTGGGCAATTGAGCCTGACCGAGTCGCAAGTCCCCAATCACGGGGTAGCATCTTCAACGAGTCCCCAGTTTTCTCGTGTAGTTTTGCAACCGGTAACCGGTCAGTCTTAGTAGTTGAGTCGGATCGAGCCGCCTTCCCCTATCATCTTGACATCTGGGTCGAAGAACGAGATCGACCATCTTGACATCCGTCGACATTGTAGCCGATAGATCAATCCTCCCGCGTGGTCGCCAATTGTTTATGGGTGAAAATCGTTTCTCCCGATTTCGGTAAATTCGGAGGTGAGTGAGAAACTGTTCAAACCCTAAACAAATGTGTCGCACGTGAGCACTTTATAGATTCGAGAGATCAATCTGCATAAGTCCGGCCTAAACCAAGAAATGGCCGTTCCCGGACTTCTGTTTTTGGTCACAAAGTGGAGGAGAAGGGTTGATTTGGGGAGGGAATCAAAGAAAGGTGTTGAGACCGAATAGTTCGGGAGAGTAGTATCTCGACTTGTATCAAAAGTGAAAGCTTGGGAGCTTGCAAGAGATGGAAGCTTTTGGAGAGCTTGCAAAGTTGCCTTTTCCGAGAGTGTAGTATTTTTCTCCCGACCGAGACTTGTTGTCCGGTGGAAATAGGTAAGACCTATTTATACAAGTCGAGATTTGAAACGTACCACGACCTCATGAAGGAAGAGAGTAAAGGGTGAAATAATGGGAGGAGGTGGTAACCGCATGGTGTTAATGGGTGAAAACGTTTTTCACCATTATTTCCTCTTTTATTTGACCGCTTTATTCCTTTTCACGCTTTCTTAATGTGAGCGTAGTGTACGCCGCATGTCAGACTGCCAAACCAAAACCCTAGAAAGCATCCCCAGTTTGTGTTGATGTCTCGAGTGTTGGTTGCATCTTGCGTGCAAGTGGTCTTCTAGGGACGCATGTGGCATGTGCCAATGGCATGTGCGAATGCCTTCGTTGCGAGTTGCACCTCGAGCGTAAGTGGTAATGCGGAGTCATAGTGGCGTGTGTGGTATGTGCCAATGGCATGTGTGGAACGCCTTGGTGGTAGGTTGCACGGTTTGCAAGCTAGGCTACCAGCGTGTGTGTTTGGCATGTGCCAATGGCATGTGCGAATGCCTTGGTGGTAGGTTGCACGGTTTGAAAGTTAGGCTACCAAATGTGTGTTTGGCATGTGCCAATGGCATGTACGGCCATGTTGACCTAGTTGCAAGTCTTGCAAGCCTAGGGCGCTATATTTGGCGTGGGCCAAAGGCATAGCGGCTTGGAAATATGGCTTGCGATACGTGTTGGCATGTGCCAATGGCACGTACGGCCATGTTGACCTAGTTGCAAGTCTTGCAAGCCTAGGGCGCTATATTTGGCATGGGCCAAAGGCATAGCGGCTTGAAAATATGGCTCATGGGTTGGCATGTGCCAATGGCACGTACGGCCATGTTGGCAAGTCTTGGCCTAGGCGCTATATTTGGCGTGGGCCAAAGGCATAGCGGCTTGGAAATATGGCTGCGATACGTGTTGGCATGTGCCAATGGCACGCACGGCCATGTTGACCTAGTTGCAAGTCTTGCAAGCCTAGGGCGCAATATTTGGCGTGGGCCAAAGGCATAGCGGCTTGGAAATATGGCTTGCGATACGTGTTGGCATGTGCCAATGGCACGCACGGCCATGTTGACCTAGTTGCAAGTCTTGCAAGCCTAGGGCGCTATATTTGGCGTGGGCCAAAGGCATAGCGTCTTGGAAATATGGCGCTGCGACACGTGTTGGCATGTGCCAATGGCACGTTGCGCCATGTTGACCTAGTTGCAAGTCTTGCAAGCCTAGGGCGCTATATTTGGCGTGGGCCAAGGCATAGCGGCTTGGAAATATGGCTGCGATACGTGTTGGCATGTGCCAATGGAACGTGCGGCCATGTTGACCTAATTTACAGAGTCTTGCAAGCCAGGGCGCTATATTTGATGTGGGCCAAAGGCATAGCGGCTTGGAAATATGGCATGCGACACGTGTTGGCATGTGCCAATGGCACGTACGGCCATGTCGACCTAGTTGCAAGTCTTGCGAACCTAGGGCGCTATATTTGGCGTGGGCCAAAGGCATAACTGGCTTGGAAATATGGCTGCGATACGTGTTGGCATGTGCCAATGGCACATACGGCCATGTTGACCTAGTTGCAAGTCTTGCAAGCCTAGCGGCTATATTTGGCGTGGGCCAAAGGCATAGCGGCTTGGAAATATGGCTTGCGACACGTGTTGGCATGTGCCATGGCACGTGCAGCCATGTTGACCTAGTTGCAAGTCTTGCAAACCTAGGGCGCTATATTTGGCGTGGGCCAAAGGCATAGCGGCTTGGAAATTTGGCCTTGTTGCCATGGTGCGCAGGGTGCGGCTTGGTTTGGCATTGTTGCCAATGGCACGCGGGTGCGGCTTTTTGGTTTGGCATTGTTGCCATGGTGCGCGAGGGGTGCGGCTTGGTTTTGGCATTGTTGCCATGGTGCGCGATATGCGGCTTGGTTTGGCATTGTTTCCATGGTGCGCGTGATGTCACGTCTTGGTTTGGCATTGTTGCCATGGTGCGCAGGGGTGCGGCTTTTGGTTTGGCATTGTTGCCATGGTGCGCAGTATGCGGCTTGGTTTGGCATTGTTGCCATGGTGCGCGATATGCGGCTTGGTTTAGCATTGTTGCCATGGTGCGCGCGATCTGCGGCTTGGTTTTAGCATTGTTGCCATGATGCATTATGCAGCTTGGTTTGACATTGTTGCAATGGTGCGCGGTATGCGGCTTGGTTTGGCATTGTTGCCATGAATGCGCGGTGCGGGCTTGGTTTGGCATTGTTGCCATGGTGCGCAGTGCGGCTTGGTTTTGAAATTAGGTTTACGTATTTGAAAACCCTAATCTGGTATTTTGAAAAAATACCCCTATTAATTGTTTACACCTGAGTTAAATGCTCTTAGTTAATGTGTTGCGGGTAACACTAGGTCATGGGGTTTTACGATTTTACCCCTTGTCTAAAAACCACCATCAACAACTGCTTACAAAATTTGAGTACATATCTGTTACACTGCTTGCAGGTTAAATTTCATTATTTGCATAAGTTCATCACTTACTTTAGTTGCTTTTTCCAAAATAATACAGTAGTACATATATGATGTACTTAAAGAAACGGGTTACAATGAAATTTTTCACTACATATATGTAAAAATTCATATACTAAAAAAAAACAAGATCTCTCTAGTGCTCCACTCCCATTAGACCACTTTCTCCCGAAGCGCCAACACTCTTAACAGTAGGCATATTGAACCTGTAAATGTGACCAAAATGTAACAATTAAAACACAACAACAATCCATATATGAATAACATATAAAAATGAACAATACAAGTAATATGACAAACATCAAAATTAATATTACCTAATGATGGTTCAATTTTATTTCGGTATTCAATATATGCACTGCCAAAATCATAAGAATTAACTGACTGAAATCTATGTATAAAACATATTCAAAAAGCAGTTTTTCAGTATTCAATATATGTACTGTTAATTCACTATATAAAACAACTCCATGACAAAAAATAACAGAATTGAGAGAGTCTTATTTCAGTATCGCATGTATGTACTTATGGATCAAACAACAACAAGTGATAAAACTAAGAATGAAATAGAATCAAAAGTAGTTTGTATTAGTATGCAACATATGTACTGATGGATAATACCCCTGAAACAACAAATAAGTATGATTTTGAGAAAATAAAGAACGAAATAACAAGAAAATCAAATTGAGAGTTCAAATAAGCTAAAACCATCATAATCTAACCAAAAAATCGAATAATTATGATCAAGATTCATAAAAACAGTACGTCATATAGTACTGATGTTTAATACACAAGCAAAAACTGAAACCACACATATAGAAGCGTAGTAAACGCAGGAAAATCAGTACGTCATATACGTACTGATGGTTAATACACAAAACCGAACTGAAACCAAACCAAAAGCCAACAAAATGAAACTAAAATACCAGACCTACAAACGAAACAAACGTAAAACATGATTTTATAACTAGATCTGGACTATTTTTATCAAAAACCACCAGTACATCATATACGTACTGATGATTAATACACAAAAGCAAACTAAAAACTAACCAAAGACCAACAAAATGGAATTAAAACATCAGATCTACTAATGAAATGAACATAAAACGTGACTATCTATCTGGATCGAACCCAAAAATCAATTAAAAAACGCGGTGCAACACAAATACACTCATGGATCGAACCCAAAAATAATGAAAAAAGACTGAAACTAAATCAAAGCAGAGATATTTCAGTATTACACATACGTACTCATGGATCGAAACCAAAAACAATGACAAAACTCTGAATATAACTGAATCAAAGAAGATAGTTCAGTATTACACATATGTACTCATGGATCGAACCCAAAAACAATGACAAAACTCTGAATAAAACATAATCAGAAGTATTTTATATCGGTACATCGTATATGTACTGTCAATTCATACAGAGTAGCAAACTGTAACGAACCTAAAAACCTAAAAACGTCATGAAAATCGATTTGATCTTCATAATAAAATTGAAAAACAAATCAAAAGAAGAAAAATGAACAAAATAATCAAAGAAGATGATTAGGAAACATACCTGGAAACACAAACAAATCTTCTCGTCGTAAATCATAATGATGCATCTTCCTCTTCTTCTTCCTCTTCTTCTTAATAAACTGGGTTTCTGTCAAGTCAGGATATACTATCTTTGCATCATATGCAAAAACCAACCTGAAACACATCTAAAACTAACAAAATAGAAGTGGTATAAGTAAAATCTAATAACGAAATGAACAAAACATATGATTATTCATCTAGATCTAGTAAATAATCAACAAATCAAACATGGAGATAAAAAGCGAAATCAAACACAACAACAATTAGATCGTGAAACCCTAAAATAAACATTGTAAGAGAAAGATCTTCATATGATTTGATAAAAAGGAGAAAGATTGAAGAATTTTTTTTGTTCATTCGTTCATTACGATTTATTGAGAAGAAAAATAGAATAAAATGAATAATGAAATGCCAATATTCTTCTCGTGTTTATAGACCCTGTTAAATAGTAAAGGTTATTTGTGGTATTTTTTAAATTTCACACACCTGATCCTTCAAGACGTGTGCAGGACCTGGGATTAAAAAATTGGGTCCTTTTTTATGGTTTCTTTTTATTATGGACCTGCCACTAACTAGTATCACTAAACTAGTACCTATAGGTAATTCCTACAATTGGGAATACGTCCCATTTTCACTAATGCGTTTGGGGATCTATCCCATAACTGAAAAAATTAAGAAATATGTCCCACCAATCCAAATTTTCCGTTAAGTAGTCAATACCAGCTATTGACCAGTCAAAATGTCATTTTATAACATATCAGAACCTCATAAAATTACATTTATACCCACATCAGGAAGGTTTCAGAGTTATCTTCATATTCACTGAACCACTAGCCATGGTCATGGCAGAAACCAAAATCCTTCGTTTTCATCTTTAATTGAAAAATCAGAAATGATTATATCATCTTATCGTTGCAAGTCGATCACTATTTGTACTTTAAACATGTAAGTATGGAAAATCCTTAATTGATGATGGAATCAAATAGATTACATAACTAAATGTTCGAATTGGTGAAATTAAACTGTTCATCTGCAATTCTACATGATTAATGAATACCCATGCATCGATATAATAAGAGAATCATCATGAACAAAATATAAATCATTTATAAAGTCTCCCCAAAACTATCATCCATCTTCACAGCGTACGTATAGCAATCGAAAGTCTTTGTCTGTCATTTGGTTTTGCTGCACTTCTTTGCCAACCGTACAAAGATATGCTTGTTCGTTGATGTCTAATGTCCAACCAGGTGAACACTCGCAACTATATAGCTTCGTGGTGCATTAATACAACTACCCTCTTTTCTGCACTTGTGTGATTCTTTGTATTTACGAATTTTGTGTAGAAAACTAATCACATCTATCATTTCTATAAGTATGGTTTTCGTATGGAAAAATTGGGGAGAGTTATTCAGATTAGGGAGACACAGATGGCAAAGAGACGAAGGATAGGGAGTTCGATTTTTAAAAAGGAATAATGAACGAAGGGCTTAATAGTCTTTTACATGTACGTGTGCAATCACATGTGACGTATAAACTACTTAACAGAAAATTTGGATGGTTGGGATAGATTTCTTAATTTTTTCCGTTATGGGATAGATCCCCAAACACATTAGTAGAAATGGGACGTATTCCCAATTTTCCCTAAGTTTTACTATTAAATAATTTTAAGTGCTAAAATCTAATCATCATCATTCTCAATTACAAGAGAGTTCGTTGGTAACCGAGCAACAAGCTGGGCACCAATCCCCTTCAAAATAACAACCCCAATTCTATGAAATATAAAATTACTAACTTTTGCATTGAAGTCGTGGCTAGCTATACAGGACCGGAGTCTCTTCAGGAAAGCAACAAAATCTTCGCCTAACTCTCCAAGTGTTGTAAATGCCAAAACCCCTAAATCGTAACCCTGAGCTCTGCATTTATCATTCAAATGCCCAATAATGGAGCTCTTAGCCAGTCCTCTACCACTGCCATTACGACAGCCATCAAAGTCCTTGAACGGGCATTGAAATCTGTCACATTGAGATTCAGCATTCAAAACCTGTGATAGAGAGGCAGTAGGAGCATTGGCTTGTGAAGCACCTGGAGTTCTCTGCAGCGAAGAAGAATCAATCCAAGCTTTAGGCATGGGAAACCAAAAGACCCAAACCCTGCAGCAACCTTAACCAAAAAGAGGAAGAAGTATAACACGAGATAGGGAGTGCATTCAAAAGGGAAAAAAGAGTTTGATTTAATCGGAAAAAGGTGTTGTTGATTCTGAGATTCAAGTACAGCAAAAAGGAGCTAAGATGAATTTTTGGGTTTTCAGTCGCCAAAAAATCGTGACCTAAGAAAATCGCCTGCCCAAAAAGGAGCTATTTAGCCTTATTATTTTTCAAATAAAATTCTTGAATGGTCAATGTACAAAACACACGTTTGCGAACACTTTGAGTAAAAAGTCACACTAGTTATTCAGTCGAGATAAGGATGAGAACCAGTTGAAACTGACCGGAAAATGTTCTCAACTGCTTGGTGTGCTGGTAGTTCATGAAGATGGTTGTAGCCCCGATTTTCGCTCCACTTCCTGGTGATGAGCGGGGATTTTGGAGATACTATATAAAGAGGGGAGTTTCTCTTCTTCTTAATAACTGCAACATTTTCTAGTATCCCATTTTTATTGCAAACATTGAGAGAAAAGAGAAGACTTCATTCTCACACATTGGCTGGGTCTTCATACTTTTATTGTTGCTCTTAAGCTTTGTTAAGGTATGTTTCTAATTTTCTTATTTACTTTGAATCATTATTCTAGTTTTGGGCAAGATCTTGTACTTGTATGCATTTGTTGGGATGAATGCATGAGTGATGAAATTCCTACATTGGTATCAGGAGCATGGTTGTGCCCATATTTCAGAATCTGGTTTTGAATATAGAAATATAATGATTTGTTATCGGAGTATGTTGCTGCCTAGTATGACTTTGTAGATTGTGGTTTTTTGACATGGGCAAAACTTGTAAAAATCGCCTCTGAACCTACACAGAGACGTATCTATAATCATATATGTGCAAGAGCTTCACCCAGCTAAACTTTCGGTATTCTATATATGTATATAAATATGTATAAATTCCTGACCCGACATCAGAATTATAGAATCGTACTTCTACATCATATTCCGCAAGAGAATTGAGAATGCGTATCCTGCTAATGGCCATACTGGCCTTCAATATGCCTGCACGATTTTCAGAGCTTCACCCAACTGAACTCTCATTATCTTATGTATGGCTATATGAATTTTCATGCACTGATACACTAATGCTGCAATTATAAATATTCAGAATAAGCTACTACATTATTATGAATTACTAGAAGCATAATATTTCGAATATTACCTCGAGTTGCAGAACTTCCACGGACGAATTCCTCGAATATGTTCCATATGCTACAAACGTAGTGCTAACGCCAACATGGCCGCGCTCCATAACCAGGCTGTGGCCATTAACTCCCTAGCTAGACAACTAGCTAGCTAGGCCACGGTGTCTTTATCTCTTAGCCTGGCCATGTCTTTGTCTGCGACATCCGTATCCCTAGCTAGCCAACTAGTTAAGGCCGTGGCCACCGGTTCTGAACTATTTACGGCCACCTAGTCTAGCCCAACCGTCCATGGCCACCTAGTCTTGGCCACAACCTCTCTGCCCTTTAGCATGGCCATTGGCCACGACTATTTTATCTATTAGCATGGTCGTGTCTTAGCCCAGCTATATGTCCATGACCTCATTGTCTTAAGGCTTAGCTAACCATGGCCACGACCTCCCTGTCTTCAGGCCTGGCCATGGCTTCCTTGTCTATTAGCCTGACTAACCATGGCCACGACCTCCTTGTTAGTCGGCCTAGCTTAGCCTAATCATTACAACGGCCTCTTTTCCCCTTAGCCAGACCATTGGCCACAACTATCTTATCTGCTGGCCTGGACGTGTCTTTGGCTTAGCCATATGGACACGACCTCCTTGTCTTCCGGCCTAGCCATGTCTGGGCCAAGACTAGCCATATGGCTACGACCTCCTTATCTCCGAGCTACGGCCTCCCTGTCTCTTGGTTCGGCCTGGCCCACGGCTACTAGCCTAACCGACCACCTTACCTCTCGACCATGGCCCCCTTCTTAGTCGGACAAGTCCCTAACTGGCCATGATTTTTTTGCTAGCCGGCCTAGCCTAGCTTAGCTAGTCATGCCCTCTTAAATCTTGGCCTACTATGCTCATAGCCACGATTACCTAGTTTCTCGGTCATGATTTTTCCCACCAAAGTTCGTGTCCACGATCACGAACCAATGTAGCCAAAAACTTCATAAACACCCATATACATGCCAACTCGGTAAGCTATCGACTAAGTCACGACTAAGACTAGTCACTAGCTTGGTATGAGTATCTTGATGTATTATTATGATTGGTTATTTACAATGTCATCTTATGGCAAACTCGTTGGTCACACATACTCTTGGATCGAGTTGTCTCTTCAAGCTACGCCCGATTGACTAGTTTAGGCTATTACTCAGTCAAGTATCGTGACAATCTAGAAAAGACTAGAAATAAATCCATAACTCTACTAATTCATACGAGAAATCAAAACACGTTATTGGGGGAATTATTTATGGGTATTGGTCTGGTGGTTTATAGTAACATGCGACATGGAAACATCCCATGAAAAGGAGATTACAAGTAGTGGTAAGCAGTTGAAGGAAGTGGCTAAGTAATGGAGTGATGGTTTACGGGTTTCCAGAAACTTCTGGCGTAACCATACCATTATCCACAATATCCACTACTTACGAGGAAATAGTGAGTGTTCCCTACAACTATAAATAGACAACTTTGTCTATTTAGAAGATAGAACAAGCTTATCAATCTCAAGCTCTTCTTTTCCATAGTTCATAACCTCACACCCAATTCAATCAGCACTGATTTCCTCAACTTTCTTTGCTTTCTCTCCCCTAAGATCAACCCATTTTCTCTATTTGAAACCGAAGCAAAACGTGAACGACCAACTTCTTGGTTTAAGCTCGTTTTTGTACGATTTTGGTTTTGAACCTAAAGAAAGTACTTTGACAGTATATTATTTTGCCTAGGAGCGATTTTCGGTATAAACGAGACTTACCTTTTACTCTCGGATTAAGTTTACATAAAAATGATCATATGCAGTCAAGCTTAATGATATGTCCAAGAGATTTTCTTTTCTGAATAGTATATTTAAGCTTGTAAACATTGAAATTATACTTGGGGTTATGATCAGATACATACATAGTTGAATTATATGTTGTTTGTTTTGGTATATGACACCACATATTGATATCTTTATTCAACATTTAACATGATTAAAAGGTCTCTCCTATATTGGGTTATGGATGACCATTAAAGTGATCATTCAAGACTCAATAATTGTTGTAAGTTCTCAGTCTTGCCCAAAGGTGTGTGGCTTACAAAAAATATTTTTTCTTGAATTTGGTTTATAAATATTAAAATCATAAGTGTGTACCTGTAAACAAATAAATTACTAGTACTTCCCAAAGGTGTTTTAGTAAGTTTAGATGTGAACTGGGTATAATAGAATAGCTTGTAATATTCAACAAGAAGTGGATAACCCTTACTCAAAGGAAAGGAAGTGTTCACTTCAAAACTGAATGCTAACAAGTTAGTTTTATAGGCGATTCTCATCGCAAATAGGGAGGTGAATTGTATGTTATTTGTACTTCCCAAAGGTATACTTAGACGATGTATAGCTGTCCCGCAAAGTGGAAGGCTTTCAAAGCATAATTAACACATTTTGGAGTATTTCAGCAAAATCCCAATAAGTCTGATTTACATAATTTGCAGTAAAATGATTGTTGTATTTTTATTGTGAATAGAAATTTAATCCATTATTATAATGGTTAACTTTTAATAGTTATGGATGGAACTATCGTCCAACGAAATTTGACTGAAATTGAACCACTTAGTGGTTAAAATTTCAAGAAGTGGAAGTCGCAACTCGATATTGTCGTGGGATGTATAGAATATGACATTGCTAAAGAGATGCCTGCGATTTCTTAGACAAATGCACCTGAACTAGTTAGGACAAAGTATAAAAAATGGCTTAAGTCTAATAGGATGACACTGATGATATTAAGTCTTCAATAAATGATGTTATTCGAGGTGGCATCCCAACTAAGGATACCGTGAAAGAACTAATGTAGGAAATCTCAAATCAGTTTACCGGGTCCTCTAAGGCACTTCAATTTACCTATTTAACTCAACTGATTTCTCTCAAGTATAATGGTCATGCAAATGTTCGTGAACATAATCTCAAGCTATCTAATCTTATCTTTTCTCTTAATGAATTAGAAATGGATTTAGAAATGATTTTCTTGTTCATTTGGTCGTTGCTTTACTCTTCCTCGTTCTTTTGAAACCTTCAAAGTGAACTACAATGCTCAAGAACGTAAGTAGACTGTGAGTGAATTGATTGCTTATTGTGTAATGGAGGAAGAATGACAAAATCAAGGAAAGGTTGAATCTACGAACCTAACTTTTCATGGATCTAATAAGAAAAGTTTCAAGAGGAAAGGTTTCAAGAAATACTTCAATAAGAAAAATGGGTCTGATCACGCAGTTACTGATAAAAAGAAAGGATCAGACCAAGGCTCAACCTCTGCTGGAAAATCTAAGAAAGATAATCCAAAATCATCCGAGGAGATTGAATGTTTTTTCGTCACAAGAAAGGACATATGAAGAAAAGTTGCTTTAAGTACAAGGAATGGTTGAAGAAGAAATGAGGTAGTTCCTTAGCCTTTGTTTGTTTTGAAACAAATTTAATATATCCCCCTAGCAATACATGGTGGATTGTCTCTGGCTCCTCTGTGCATATTTCGAATTCTTTGCAGGGGTTCATAAGGAAACGGAAACCCAGGCCTGAGGAGAATTTATTCCTTGCAAATTATCAACCGACTAAAGTCGAGGCTGTTAGAACCTTTAGAATGGTTTTAGATGGTGGCTTTATCTTAGATTTAGAAGATACTTTATTTGTTCCTAGTATTAGGCGTAATTTGGTTTATGTTTCTAGACTGGATTCTATTGGTTATGGTTTTATGCTTGAAGGGGGGTATACTTTCGCTTAGATTTAATATGTAGACTTTCGCATAGATTTAATATGCAGAATGTTGGATTTGGTGTTTTAATTGATGGATTATATAAATTATATTTGGATACTTGTTATGCTTCGTCGGTTTTATGTATGTCAATTGATTCTCTAGCTACTTCGTCTTCTGGTCTTAAAAGATCTATTCTGAAAGAAAACTCTTCAATGTTGTGGCACAAGAGACTAGGTCATATATCTAAAGAACGGTTAATAAAACTAGTTGCAGATGAAATACTGGAAAACTTGGATTTCGGTGATTTTAACACTTGTGTAGACTCGTATCAAAGGGAAGTTAACAAAAAAAGAAAATTAACTCATTACTCGCGCGGTTAAGTCTTTTGAACCGATTCACATAGACATATGTGGACCTTTTCCAATGCCTTCCCAGTGGTGGTCGGCGTTATTTTGTATCTTTTATTGATGACTTTTTAAAAGTATGCCTATGTGTACCTTATTCATCATAAGTTCTACGAGGCTTTAGACATGTTTAATATTTTTTTTTTTCATTTAGAAGTTGAAAATCAATTAACCAAGAAGATAAAAGTGTACACTACGATGTGGAGGAGAATACTATGGTAGGGCAATTCAAGATGGTGTTAATTTTGGAAAATTTCTTAAGTATCTCCAAGAACATGGTATGGTTCCACAACATAAAACTCCAGTACTCGAAGCGAATGGCGTGGGCTGAAAGACACATTAGAACTTATCAAAATATGGTTCGTAGCATGATTTGTTATTCTAATTTACCTAAAAACTTATGGGGTGAAGCTTTGAAGACCAGCTTTACCTACTGAATCGGGTTCCCGTGAAAGCGGTACCAAAAACCCTTTCAACTTTGGACAAGAAGGAAAGCGAGTTTACATCATTTTCATGTATGGGGTTGTCCATGACGCCGATACTCTATGATCCGACCAAGTTTTTTAAAGTGTAAATCGAAACGTGAATCGTTTTTCTAATTTGAAGAATCGAATCATATGTTGAATCGTGAATCGTAGATTCATGGTTCGTTCTTGAATCATATAAATATCAAATATAAATGTATATATATATAGATATAAAGTTTATATCCATGGAATTAATTCAATGAAATGTGGTTAGAATTGTACAAATAGACAAGAAGTTCACATTTATCACCAAATAAGCCACGACACAGTGGTTTGAACTACGTTGTATAGGTTAGAGATCGCGAGTTCAACCTCTTCGCCACTGTTTTTGCCGAGGTTTTATTAGAAATTAGTAGGTTACATACAGGTCAAAGTCAAAATCGCATAAAAATGGAATCTATCCGATTTTAGGGAAGATTTGATTCAACCTCACGATTCAAATCGTGTTGGAAATTGCTGGAGCGACTCGTACGATTCACCTCGTGAATCATACGTTTAAAAACCTTGATCCAGACATTAAAAAATTGGATCCAAGAATTGTAACATGTCTTTTCATAGGATACCCAGAGAGATCTAAAGGTTTTGGTTTTTACTGTCCGACGAGGTCTATGCAAATTGTCGAGACAAATAATGCCAAGTTTTTGGAGTTCGGTGATGGTCATTTAGAGAGAAATGGTGTTTGAAGAGAGTGCATCAACTGATTTTCCATCGACAAATGTCTTTTCACCTATAACTTCTATAATCGATGAACCTGTCCATTCCCAAATTGTTGAAGTTTCTCAACCTGTAGCTCCTTATACTGTTGATACTCTCGTACATATTCCTTGAAAAAGTAATTCCCATTGAGCATGTAGCACCAAGGAGATCCGATAGGGCAAGGAAACCTGCAATTCCTAATGTTTATACCAAACCTATCTTCTTGAAGGTGATATTCATGAAATTGATGATCCTTTGAGTTATTTGGAAGCAATAAGTAGCGGAAGGGGAGAAACAATGGTAGAAATCTATGAAGGAAGAGATGGAATGGATGGATAAAATTATTTTTGAGAGGAAAGCCATTTGCTGAGAAGGTGCAAATGGGTTTTCAAGACCAAAAGAGATTCTAAAGGGAATATAAAAGGTACAAGGCTCGGCTTGTTGCGAAGGGATATAATCAAAAGTTTGGGATTGATTATTAAAATACCTTTTCTCCATTTTCTAAGAAGGATTCTCTGGAAGATTTTGTTAATTCTTTAGTAGCACATTTTAACATGGAACTCCATCAAATGGATGTCAAAACTGCATTCTTAAATGGATATCTCCAAGAGGATATATATATGGAGCAAACTGAAGGTTTCAAATTAAAGGGTAAAGAACATTTAGTTTGCAAATTGAAGAAGTCGATTCTGGCTTAAAGCAAGCGCTCTCAAGCAATGGTACTTAAAGTTCAATGAAGTTGTTGTAAGTTTTGGCTCAGTGGGAGTCGTATCATTTTTATAGTACTGTATGTAGATGATATATTGTTAGATAGCAACGATATTCATCTCTTATTGATACCAAGCGTTTTATGTATGAAAGCTTTGATATGAAGGACATGGGAGATGCTTCATATGTTTTGGGAATTCAAATTCGTGAGAGATCGAAAGCGGAGTTCTTGGTTTATCTCAAAGTGCTTACATTGATAAAGTTCTAATGAGATTTAACATGCAAAATTGTGCACCTGGAGATACACCTGTTGTGAAAGGAGATGTTTTTAGCAAAGATCAATGTCCGAAAAATGAGATAGAGAAGAAGCAGGTGAACTCCACTGAGTATGCATCAGCTGTAGGAAGTTTAATGTACTTGATGATTTGTACCAGACTCGATATTGCGTATATTGTTGGAATGCTTGGAGGATTTCAACAAAATCC
>JAJJWW010012261.1:0-36432 GCA_023531295.1 Papaver armeniacum | reverse complement strand
TAATGTGACATTTTTGTTCTTAAGTTTCTCTTGATGAAATTCTCCTAATTTTAATAACATGACCAATTTAGATGATAATTATTGTTTGTGTAGAGCCTATGGGCATTCTTTTGGCCTGGGATAAAGGTTTGACACCGGACGTTACCCACTCAACAAAAGTGCATTAATTAATCGCCATCTGTCGTGTTGTATGTATGAAACCACAATCTTGTAGCTGACGTCCATTTCATCAAACCAACATCCAGCGACTGCAAAGTATTGCCTGGACCCTTTTCCATAAAGTTTTTCCCCTTCTTTCGCTACCTTCACATGGGGTTGTCGGGACAGCTGTCTCTTTTCTTGCCCGATAATTTACTTACTTCGCATGTTATCTTTTTAGCCAAGTTAGCTTATTTCGCCCATCCCTACTTCGTGGTTTGTATCTTGGGGGTACTCCATCGATCCTTCATAGCTCATATTCTCCTGGTGGGTTACTTCGTCATGAGACATTATCTCGCTTATGGCTTTTACTTCGCCAACTAGTCGGTAAAGGTGACTCTGCTTGATTTGGACAAGTCACCGACGAAGATTCTCAGAGCACGGACAAAAATCTTTTGGCCGGTTCTCGTGTCTTCCCTACATCCACGTGGCGGCTTCGTATTTCGGTATCTACATACTGCTTATTACAAAGGCAACATTTATGTCCAAGTATGGAGATATATCTTGTGAATTAGTCAGTAAGCTGGCCTCTTCAGCAAATCAACCATCAATTGAACATTTCCATATCTAGCAAACTATATCGCATCTTGTATAGCTGCTACCTGGCTCTCCAATAATGTGCCCACTTGATTTGATGAATTCGATGTCCTAGAAGTTAGAGAAGCAGTAGTGCGTACATGGCAGGCTCAGGCTGGGCTGTCTTTAAACCTCAGGATGGGCCTTATTCCGGGCTAGGCCTGCCTGTTTGAACTTCTAGACCCAGCTAATTTCGTCCGTTTAATACGATCTTCGTTCAGAGATGTTATCAAAACAAAATCCTTTGTTCTCTGAGACGCCGCACCGGCAACCAAAATCCATATATATAAATTGTTTGTTCTTTTTTGTTTCTGAAACAATTCTTCTCCACACACCCACGGTTTCGACACATCCCACTGTTTTAAGATCCCTCAAAGGAGAAAAAAGTGAGTTTCTTGTTAAATTTTGATAAGAAAATAATGTTAAAATCTAGGTTTTGATTCTAAAATTATGTTTTATTTCTTTACCAATTTTGTTTTTCAATTACAGCTATGTTATGTTGGATTCTTGATTTGAATGTTATGTTTTTTTTGTTTTTTTTTTTAATTTCGATCTTGAATTAGGGATCTTTATGGTTTTTATCCTGTTGTTATTGATAGATATGCAGACAGCTGATTTGTTAAAGTTGACTCCAATGTTTCATACTCCTAGTATAACAAAACAAACCCAAACTCACTTCACCAGTAATTTTCCCAAGATACACATGATTACCAACAAACCCCTTCCTTCCATATCTCATCCTGCAGTAATAAGGATAATGCAGATGTTAATTCGGTATTGATCAAGCAGGCACCTGCACCTGTACTGAAGAAGGATGTACCCAAAAACTCAATTGACAAGTTGCAGTTGCATTCTGCTATTGAGGCAATTTTCTTAGCTGTTAAACGGGTTAGTCCTTCAATTCCTTTTTCTTCTCTACTTCTTATTTCTCTACATCTACTATGGTTTCTTTTCTCTGTTGTTATTTTTACTGAACATAACTATTAGCGCCACCATCTCTATCTAACTATTATTGTCACCACCACTATGTTGTTTAAGATCTTTATTTATCACTATTATCACCATACCAACCAGGCAACCACCACTCCCTTTATCGTTGTGTTACTACCATAATCATTGGTGGCAAGTTTATTGTCTAACCTCGGTCTTCTATAAATAAAATTTAACAAATTCACAGGTATTCGTGTATCCCTAAACTGAAAGTATATTGCATACTTCCTGCGTCCCACAAAAAGGTGGGATTTGGTATTTGAACAACAATTTTAAGTAAAACATGTGAGAGAATAATTTTTAACCTCCAGACAAAAATCCCGACATGGTAAGAGCGGCCACGATCTTTTATTCTAGCATTTGATTTGTGCCGGTGTGAATTGGGTCCCAACTCTCTCAATCGGGATATTTATCGGAGATATTCTCAGTAATAATAGCATTTCCGATATTTTTTAGTATTTTTTTTTCTCTAATCTCCAGGGGGTTAAGACTTCGAATTGGCGTCTCACAAACCGGTATTTGTAAATGTTATATTCGTTAGGAACCTCTTTAAAATGCCTAGTATAAATATGACTATAAAATTTTATATATTTTTTAGAGAAAATTATAACATACTATTTGTTAGGAACCTGTTTTAAATGCCAACCCAACGAGTATAAATGTGACTATAAAATTTTATATATTTTTTAACAATACTATTTATCAGGAGTATTTGCTTATCACTTAAATAAAAAAGAAAAATCTCGCTTTTTTTGTGGGTTGTAGGGAGTATATCAAGTAAGAATCTTTTTAGCGTCCATCAACTTTTTTCGAAATTTGATATTCAAGTAAAATGCACCAATTTGCTTTACTCAAAATTTGTTTAAAAATATACAAACATCTAACAAAAATCGTATCTGAATAGGCCCCTTTTAATTTCTACATGCCTAATGATCTTTTCTTGTTAAACATAGGTGTTTTCATCTGCGATCAAATTGGTTTCACCGTGAGACAAGTTCATTTGTTCTAGAGAATGATTTAATATTGCTCGAGTACAATGGGGAGGAGATTGTGGGGGTTGTTCAGCATGTGGTTCATCATGTGGAAATGGGATTAATGGAAACTACTCTACTGTGTGAACTTGGTTTAAAGGATTTTAAAATCAATTGCGATAATGTCTTCAATCTAACCTTACTTAACGAGGAGAAAGAGAAAATGTGGCTAATTTATACCTCAGTGGAGTGCAAGGAAGATGATGCGATGAAGATGGTGGACGAGATAAAATATATTTTAAATGCTCATGATGATTTGAAACCCAATCCTAAGATGGTTGGGGTGGATTTTTATGGATCCCCAGAGAAAGGTATGAATTTATGTTATTAGGTTTGATGTCTCATATTATTCATAACCCGTGGATATATTATTTATAGCAAAAAATAGTGGGAATGTTATAAACACCCTCTATTTTAGATGATTTTGCACAAATATCCCGAGGGGTAAAAATCAACATTTGTTGGAAGACTTGTACTAGTTGCTTCCACTTCCACTTTCAGAGATACGGGTATTTTTAAAAATTAAACAAGGGTATATTTTAAGAGGTAGATTTTGAGGGGTATTTAAATAAGGGTGTATTTCAATAAGGGTATTTAAAAAAACATGTTCTTATAAAGCTCTACACTCTAACCGAAAATGAGAGCATTGGGAGATATATAATACCATGATCCACCATTTTGAATATTAACTATTGAAGATTAACAATTGAAATTAAAATATGTGGACAATAAAATCTCATATTGCGGAATACTCTAATTTTTGGTAGGAATATAGAGTTTTATGAGAGGAATATCTCACTAAAAGATTAGCTTCAGATTGATTTCTGTTTGGTTTTTCTTTTGAAAATTCGTGCCACCATGTCATGCTAATTCCATTGGAACCATATCATCTGGTTAGCTTCCCTTTGTTGATAACCCTAAAGAAACAAATAAACTATCATATGCAACAAATTATAAATAGGGTAGAGTGTTTACTAGTTAAATCAGGTAAGATTTGTTATATAATTGACGACTTTAAAGAAGGATCAGAACGTAGTTTTTGGAAAAGATTTGTTTATACAGTTTTAGAAAAATAAAATTAAGCAAAGAAGTCTGACCTTAGTTCACCTTGGTCATGTTGCTGTGAAGGTATTTAAGATAAGAACTAGAATTCAAGATAGATGAAAGGAAAATTAGCCTGTAGTTTGGTTTTTGCAAGTAGGGATTAGAGTTTATACTTGCGGAAATTTGTGAAAATAATGAGAAAAATTATAATTATAATTCTTTTGAATTAAGTATGGATTGGAATTTATCTTTATTTTGGGAAAAACAAGAAAAGCCTTGTTTCATTCCATGCTCTGAAATAACTTTTTCTGTTTATACAGATTGACGTGATCTGTCATGTTGCATGCTCAAGCTGAAGGCTCCTCACTTCCAGAGTTACATGGAAATCAGGAAGAAACTATTCTCAGATATTGATAAAATTCGAAGCAAACACAAACACGGAAGTAAGGATGACAGTGTGCTTGGCGATTGATAGAATCCAAAGCAATTGAAGCAGAGCCAGAGTATAAGAATGTATCATTATCTTTTTTTTTTAGAAAAGGAAATAATTTTTTTTAGAAAAGGAATGTATCAATAGCTGATGAATTAACTATACTAGTAGTATCAATAGCTGATGAATTAACTATACTAGATAATGGTATGATTCGTTTTTGCCATTGCCTGCTATTAGCATGTTATGTTACTTGGATTAGCCCGAGTTATAAAGATTGCTAATAGGGGTTACCAATTTACCTGAGGGTGTACTAAAATTTATATAAGACAAAACTTGACTTACGCAAATTGAGAATAGCCGGTGTCACCGAGTGTCACAGTAGTCTTATGTTGTCCATTCAATTTGTGTTGAACACACAAAACATTGGAGACCTAGTGATCCGGTGGATTTATAGGGGTTTGGTGTTGGTCCCACTACCTTGTGAGACGCGGTCAACGCGGGAATGGGCCCAGCGGGATGTAAATCATTTTGGCTTTTAAAAATCCGTTTTGCAAGCTATATTCCGAGGTTTCACCTATTTCTTATCCCTAATTTTCCTAAATCCCATTCCAACCACACAACCCAGAATTTGTATAACTCTTTTAAATTAGGTGAACAAAACTCACCCTATTACTTTTTATGAGGGACATTTACCACTAGGGCTGTTCATGGTCGGTTTGGCTCGGTTTCTTGCCAAACCAAAACCAAAACCAATACTATCGGTTTCTAAAAATCTAAACCAAACCAATCCATTAACCATTGGTTCGGTTTCTAAATGGTTTTAATGGGTTTCCGGTTTGTTCCATTAGGTTAATGGAAAATCGACTATATGTCGATTTTAAATCGACACTTCAAATCTTTAAGAAAAAAATAACACAGTTGATTTTTTTTTAACCTACCTGCAGAATGTAATTAACACACAAGTGAAGTTCATAACTCAAGTTTATAAGCATAGTTCAAAACATAAACATTAGAGATTTAAACTACATAAACTCCAAGTCATGCATGCTCCAAATTCCATATTCAAAGTGTGAGATGGACGGGGTAGATTAAATCTATCCGAGTTTAATCAACGGCCTATACTTATTGGTTTTCCATTGGTTTTGGTTCGGTTTTCAAGTAAAACCAAAACCGAACCCGGAATGCCGGTTTTCAATTTTTACAGTATCCAATCCATTAGTAAATGACTTGGTTCGATTTCTTCCTTTCCGATCTGGTTTGGTCCGGTTGCGGCGGAAAACCAAAATCATGTTTAGCCCTATTCACCACCGTCTTCCTTCTTCCCCTTTCTCTATATTCTAATCCTAAATACATCTACCGCTGCTAACCTATGTTTTTCTTCCTCGGTTCCATTACTAACTTCTGTAGTTTATTCTACTCTACATTCGTATTCTTCAAGTGATCTAAAAATGCTTTTATGCCGATATCGAGAAGAAAGATGCCTAACATCAATCGTAGAATCTTAATTAACTTTTTGTTTCTTTGTTGAAATTTCGTGTTGATGCCACTGGGAACGGTCTATATAAGTGAAATTAAGATGCTATGGGAACAAATAATTGGGTTTTCACTTTATTTAATTAGGTTTTTATTGTAATCAATTATCCCCAATTTTAAGAATTTTTATTGATGAATTATTTTATTGTCCACACGCTGTCATATTATTTAGGTTCTGTAATTCAGTTTCAAATCCCCATGGAAATGGTGATTTGATAATTATGTTTAACCTGATTTTTAACGATGGGAAGTAAGAGAGTGAGTTTTGTTTACCCAATTTAAAAAGAGTTGTACAAAATCTAATTTTTGTGGTTAGAATGGGAATTAGGGAAAATGGGGATAGGAAATAGGTAAAAACCTATTCCAAAGCATCTGTTCGATATTTTTCGCTAAGGTGCCAACTAAACCTGTGGGTTTACTTAAAAGGGTGTCCAATAAAATATCTGCACACACTTTTTGTGTTGCAGCAACAATTATTCAAGTACTGGTATGGACCCAAGGCACAAAGATTTGATTTTGTGTCCGGATAACACGCGATTCTGACCTGTCACCATCATATATACCTTGCATTAATAGGGAAAAAATTGTTACACCACTGTTTTAAAAGAGAGGATAGGACAGAGAGCACATTCCTAATATTCCTTAACATCGTGGAACTGACGACAAAATATTTAAATACAACCGAAAAGATCAATATATAAAACAATTTTTTTTTCCCATTTCATCATTATAAGACGAAAGTTAAGCCTATGACGCCAGCTTAAATTTCTCCTCAGCCTTGTCTAATTCATGATCATGTCCAGGAATCACAGTTGCAACCACTTTATGATTATGGAGGGTATGGAAGGGATTTCATGGTCGCTGTGATGGTTGAATCAGAAGCTGCACATTATCGAGTAAAAAATACTTGTCTCCTCTTTAAGAAAAAGCAGATGTAATCAAAACCATGAAAACATAAGATCCACAACCATAGTGACATTCTTTTAATGTCAGTTTAACGCAGGAGTGAACCGTAAGCAAACAAATATATGGATTTTCTAATTTACACATCGGCGATCTATTAACTTTTGTTAGACCGTAGATATGAATACATTTAAAGTCTCTGTCCTTTAGAAAAAATATTCTAAGACCCCATGGCATTTCACATTTATAAACCGCGAAGCTAATACACCATCCATTATAGAAGTAAAGCTTCGTCTTGCCTAATATTGTCCGGGTCTAAATGAATTATAAACTTATTGGGAATTCATTTTTTCGAAATAGAAGTGGTCATTGAACAACTTAAAGCTGAATTCTACCCAATATTTCTCCAAAAAAAAAAAGCAAGGTAAACCAAAACTGCATCGATAATCCCAGAGTCATGAGAAACATTCCATGTATCTTTTAAAGAAGTAACAACTACAAAACTATGAAGTAGGGTGGGTGTTGGTAGAGGCATTATCATTTTCAAGTGACGGAACTACAGAAGTCATCGGGTGGCATTTCAAAAATTTATAGAGAACAATTTTAACAATTTAAAGTTTATAGGGAACCTAATAGGATAGGCGATGTGTAGACCATTTTTTAATCAAATTGTGTTCGGATGAGGCACCTAGGGCAAGTAAAGTTATTATAATTATCCCACTATTAAGTGACCTAGTTTAAGTTTGCACAATTTTTAAGGAAAGCAAGGAAAAAATACTTTTAAGCATTTTTACAATTATACCTCTATGGATAATAACTAGTGAAATTTAGAAATGATTTATCTCTCAAACTACTCCACGGATATTCGCAAACTTCATACCATTGTAAAGCATTTTAAAACACCTACATAACGAATATAAACATGCCTATCAAATTATGCATATTTCTTATATCATTGTTATAAAACGTATGGTGTTTGTCTCCATGATGACAAAAGCTATCGACGGACGACGTTTAATATAGACCCAATCCGAAGATCGGGAAGCTCTGGATGGAGTAGTCATTAGACGGCTACGAAAGACTCACGTTATTCAAAAAATTTGGCGTGATATAATTGTTCCATATAACCGTCCGTTCGATCCCTCGAGTTTCCTGATATTTTTCCGGGAATAATTTGGTTGAAATACTTATTTCGCTGACTTCGCCTTCGACTTTTCTTTGATCATCATTCCATCATAAGTATAATAGTTCGTCTTTCACTCTCGAAGTCTCTGAATTTAACTTCTCTCAGGTAAATCTTAAACCCTAAATTTCTCATTATTTCCCAGAACTGAAAAAAAACTCTATAAAATTGGTACCAAATTTCCATTGAATTTTGTTTTCTTAATCGTGTTTTGTTTTGAATCAAGAGAACAATCACAGGAAGATCTTCTTACCATCCTCAGAAATGTGGATTTAATATAATGCTTCAACAATTTGAACATAGAAACTCTTTTTTGTCTTTCGATATTACAGGTGATAATAAATCTCGAATGGGTTGGGTTTTCTCTAAATCTTTTAGGTTTACTTATTTCGTCTGATATTTTTTCACACCTGTTTTACTTTGGTATTGAATTACTTCTTTCTCGTAGGTGATGATAGGTTGATTTGAAGATTTGTTCTCCTATTCTGTATGGTTTCCAATTCAAAGAACCCAATCCACAAGTCCTTTACAGTTGAGGTAGGAGTTTTCCTTCCCTCGATTGTGGATAACCAATAACCCGTTATTGATACTTTTACAAGCTAATCTTGATTACCGATTCACTCTTTCCTTTCTTTTTTGTTTGCGTCTTATTGGTTGGGGTGATGGTGCTGGTGATTGTGGTTTTGGTGCTGTTGTTGAATATGTTATTTTTCATTTGGTTTAAGAGGTTCAGTTGCTTACGCAGTGATGATGGGATACAATTTTTGTTCTTATGGTAATGTTAAATACTGGAGCTTATTTGGTTTTTATACATTTGTTGATTGTTTCAAAACCTTAGGGTTTAGGCTTTACAACCTTCATGTTCTCGGGCAACTTCTATCTCATTATTCACCGCATTATTCTTTAGTTTGTTGGGTCTTCTTGAACGTACATATGCTTTGCGACTTAAATTTTTACTTATTAGATCTATTTAAATATACATCAGTGTAGGGTGCGCTTCTAATGGGAAATGGATGTATCAACACTTATATACCCGAGGATGAAGCTGTTCTTTGGGATTTAGGGGAAAAGGTACCTTACTTGAATCATAGGACTTTATTTGTAAATGTAATTTTGCTTTTTTATTAATGTAGATTCCTTAAAAAGTAAAAAATCATCAATGTAGATATTATACAAATAAATACTGATTGAGAAAAATATCGAGTCTTTTCCGTTTGATCTCCTTCTTCTCGATCAAAAATTTCGTGGGATGATTAACCTACAACTTTATGTTTGTTTTCCCATCGAAGACGAAGTTGAAAAATAATAATTAAAGGAGCGTTACATAATAGTAATTCATGCTTAGATGCCTCATATCAAGGTCTTCATCCTTACACTATTAGGTCATAAAAATTCTTGCTTTGGTGTTGATTACCTGTGATTCTTGAATTATGGGTATTATAGGTTTGATTCTTAGGATACATAATTCACTAGACCAAAATTAGTTTCGTCACAAATAGGCATTCCATGTACAGATTTTATACAGGAAGTGATATATGATAGCTTAATTGCAATTCAGGTTGTACATGTCTACATGATCTTAATAAGGGTTGTACGTGTTTGCAATTCATTGCTATTCTCTTAAAGAAGTGTGTGAATCATTGCTTTAGTCAGGTGATTAGATAGGCAAAATGTTATGCAAATCCTTTAATGTCTGTCGGATGTAATATTGCTATGCATGCTCCTAAGCCTCTTGACAGCTAAATTGTGGGTTTTAATTAGTACTTTAAACATGGATCTTATTATTTTGTAGTGATTAAAAAGTTTGATTTGAGGAGAAACCATTACGAAATAAGAAATATCTTTAATAGATCAATTGTGTCTTGTCGCTAAGTGGGGGATTGGAAGGAGAAATTGATCATTGATGATTTTAGATTGGTTACCTTTGATGTTCTTATACCTTACAACGAATCATATATATGTGTGCGTAACCTACAGCTAATAGATCCTCGTCCAACCAAAGGATGAGATAATGCTTTTTCGTGTTTTCAGAAACCTTGGTGGCTTAGTTAACAGATGTAGTGTAGGGTCCACATATGAATCAAGCAGGGATCTCTAGGTTTGCTCAATAGTGGGACTTTCACCCTATTGGTTTCAAAAATCAACTCAAAGATTATCGCAAAACAATTGAGTAACCCAAATTTTGTCTTGCTGCTGTTGATGGTGGTTTTTAAACAAAGGGTGAAATCGTAAAACCCCAAATAACCAAATGTCACCAGTGACACATTTATTAGAACATTTAATGCATGTAGTCAGTAATCAATAGGGGGTATTTTTTTTTTCAAATTAGGGTTACAACGAACAAAACCCTAATTCCCCTCTGTGCCAATGGCAAATCATGCCAGCCACACCTAGCCCAAGCTAGCCGCACCTCTATGCCAATGGAAAATCATTCCAGCCATACCAAACGCGCCAAAGCATGCCAACCATGCTAGCCGCACCTCTATGCCAATGGCAAATCATGCCAGCCATACCAAACGCGCCGAAGCATGCCAACCATGCTAGCCGCACCTCTATGCCAATGGCAAATCATGCCATGCATACCCAAACGTCTTAGAAGCATGCCAACCATGCTAGCCGCACCTCCGTGCCAATGGCAAATCATGCCAGCCACACCTAGCCCAAGCTAGCCGAGCCATGCCAAATGCACTCTGCCTTGGCCCTAGCTACGCTAATCACACCACGCCAACCCAAACACACTTACCTTGGCCCTAGCCGCACCTCCGTGACAATGGCAAATCATGCCCAGCCACACCTAGCCCAAGCTAGCCGCACCTGTCTGTGCCGATGGCAAATCATGCCGACCACACCAAACGCGCCAAAGCATGCCAACCATGTTAGCCGCACCTCCGTGCCAATGGCAAATCATGCCAGCCAGACCTAGCCCAAGCTAGCCGCGCCATGCCAAACACACTCTGCCTTGGCCCTAGCTATGCTGGTCTCGCCACGCCAAGCCAAACACCCTTACCTTGGCCCTAGCCGCGCCATGCCAAAGTAGCGCCCGCACCTAGGCTTGCAAACCATGCAACCTAGGCCAAATTGGCCACGCATGCCATTGGCACATGCCAACACGCTCGCTGGTAGATTTTTCTACCAAGGCGCGACCCAAATTGGCCACGCATGCCATTGGCACATGCCAACACGCTCGTCGGTAGCTTTTCCTACCAAGGCGCGACTCAAATTGGCCACGCATGCCATTAGCACATGCCAACACGCTCGCTGGTAGCCTTTTCTACCAAGGCGCAACCCAAATTGGCCACGCATGCCATTGGCACATGCCAACACGCTCGCTGGTAGCTTTTTATACCAAGGCGCGACCCAAATTGGCCACGCATGCCATTGGCACATGCCAACATGCTCGCTGATATCTTTTCCTACCAAGGCGCGACTCAAATTGGCCACGCATTCCATTGGCACATGCCAACACGCTCGCTGGTAGCCTTTTCTACCAAGGCGCGACCCAAATTGGCCATGCATGCCATTGGCACATGCCAACATGCTCATTTGGTAGCTTTTCCTACCAAGGCGCGACTCAAATTAACCCACGCATGCCATTGGCACATGCCAACACGCTCGCGGTAGCTTTTTCTACCAAGGCGCGACCCAAATTGGCCACGCATGCCATTGGCACATGCCAACACGCTCACTCAGTAGCCTTTTTTACCAAGGCGCGACCCAAATTGGCCACGCATGCCATTGGCACATGCCAACACGCCGGCGGTAGCTTTTCCTACCAAGGCGCGACTCAAATTGGCCACGCATGCCATTGGCACATGCCAACATGCATCGCTGGTAGCTTTTCTCGCCAGACCACGGCCCTAATGGCCGAGCATGCCATTGGCACATGCCAACATGCATCACCGGTAGCTTTCTTACCAAACCGTGGCCCTAATGGCCGAGCATGCCATTGGCACATGCCAACATGCTCGCTAGTAGCTTTTCTCACCAGGGCATGGCCCTAATGGCCGAGCATGCCATTGGCACGTGCCAAAACGCATCACTGGTAGCTTTCTTACGAGGCCGTGATCCAAATTAGCCACGCATGCCATTGGCATATCCACACTGGTAGCCTAACATTCAACGTACAACATACCACCAAGGCATTCCACACATGTCATTGGCACATGCCACACACGCCACTAGCAGCTCTGGCATTGTCACTTGCGCTCGAGGTGCAACCCGCAACAAAGGCATTCCGCACATGCCACACGCGCCCCTAGCAACGCCACTTGCACTCAAGGTGCAACCAACACTCGAGACATCAACACAAACCGGGGATGCTTTCCCGGGGTCTTGGTTTGGCGGTCACAAAGATGCGCGTACACTACGCTCACATTAAGAAAGCGTGAATAGAAATAAAGCGGTCAAATAAAAGAGGAAATAATGGTGAAAAAGTTTTCACCCATTAACACCATGCGGTTACCACCTCCTCCCATTATTTCACCCTTTACTCTCTTCCTTCATGAGGCCAGTGGTACGTTTCAATCTCGACTTGTATAAATAGTTCTTACCTATTTCCACCAGACGACAAGTCTCGGTCAGGAGAAAAATACAACACTCTCAGAAAAGGCAACTTTGCAAGCACTCCAAAATGCTTTCATCTCTTGCAAGCTTCCGAGGCTTTCACTTTCTGATACAAGTCGAGACACTACTCTCCCGAACTATTCTACTCTCCTGCACTATTCGGCCACGCATGCCATTGGCACATGCCAACACGCTCGCTGGTAGCCTTTTCTACCAAGGCGCGACCCAAATTGGTCACGCATTCCATTGGCACATGCCAACACGCTCGCTGGTAGCTTTTCTTACCAAGGCGCGACTCAAATTGACCACGCATGCCATTGGTACATGCCAACACGCTCGCTGGTAGCTTTTTCTACCAAGGCGCGACCCAAATTGGCCATGCATGCCATTGGCACATGCCAACACGCTCGCTGGTATCCTTTTCTACCAAGGCGCGATCCAAATTGGCCACGCATGCCAACACACTCGCTGGTAGCTTTTTCTACCAAGGCGCGACCCAAATTGGCCACGCATGCCATTGGCACATGCCAACATGCATCGCTGGTAGCTTTTCTCACCAGGGCATGGCCCTAATGGCAAATCATGCCAGCCACACCTAGCCCAAGCTAGCCGCGCCATGCCAAACACACTCTGCCTTGGCCCTAGCTATGCTGGTCTCGCTACGCCAAGCCAAACACCCTTACCTTGGCCCTAGCCGCGCCATGCCAAAGTAGCTCACCAAGGCGCACCTAGGCTTGCAAACCATGCAACCTAGTCCAAATTGGCCACGCATGACATTGGCACATGCCAACACGCTCGCTGGTAGCTTTTTCTACCAAGGCGCGACCCAAATTGGCCACGCATGCCATTGGCACATGCCAACACGCTCGCTGGTAGCTTTTCCTACCAAGGCGCGACTCAAATTGGCCACGCATGCCATTGGCACATGCCAACACGCTCGCTGGTAGCCTTTTCTACCAAGGCGCGACCCAAATTGGCCACGCATGCCATTGGCACATGCCAACACGCTCGCTGGTAGCTTTTTCTACCAAGGCGCGACCCAAATTGGCCACGCATGCCATTGGAACATGCCAACACGCTCGCTGGTAGCTTTTCCTACCAAGGCGCGACTCAAATTGGCCACGCATGCTATTGGCACATGCCAACACGCCGCTGGTAGCCTTTTTCTAACAAGGCGCGACCCAAATTGGCCACGCATACCATTGGCACATGCCAACACGCTTAGCTGATAGCTTTTTATACCAAGGCGCAACCAAATTGGCCACGCATGCCATTGGCACATGCCAACACGCTCGGTAGCTTTTCCTACCAAGGCGCGACCCAAATTGGCCACGCATGCCATTGGCACATGCCAACACGCTCGCTCGGTAGCTTTTTCTACCAAGGCGCGACCCAAATTGGCCACGCATGCCATTGGCACATGCCAACACGCTCGCTGGTAGCCTTTTCTACCAAGGCGCGAGCCAAATTGGCCACGCATGCCATTGGCACATGCCAACACGCTCGCTGGTAGCTTTTCTTACCAGCATGCCATTGGCACATGCCAACACGCTCGCTGGTAGCTTTTTCTACCAAGGCGCGACCCAAATTGGCCACGCATGCCATTGGCACATGCCTACACGCTCACGGGTAGCCTTTTTCTACCAAGGCGCGACCCAAATTGGCCACGCATGCCATTGGCACATGCCAACACGCTCATTGGTAGCTTTTCTACCAAGGTGCGACCTGAATTGGCCACACATGCCATTGACACATGCCAACATGCATCACTTTGGTAGCTTTTCTCACCGGGGCATGGCCCTAATGGCCGAGCATGCCATTGGCACATGCCATCACGCATCACCGGTAGCTTTCTTACCAAACCGTGGCCCTAATGGCCGAGCATGCCATTGGCACATGCCAACATGCTCGCTAGTAGCTTTTCTCACTACCATGGCCCTAATGGCCGAGCATGCCATTGGCACGTGACAACACGCATCATGGTAGCTTTCTTACGAGGCCGTGATCCAAATTAGCCACGCATGCCATTGGCACATCCACACTGGTAGCATAACACTCAACGTACAACCTACCACCAAGGAATTCCACACATGCCATTGGCACATGCCACACACACCACTAGCAGCTCTAGCATTGTCACTTGCGCTCGAGGTGCAACCCGCAACAAAGGCATTCCACACATGCCATTGGCACATGCCACACGCGCCCCTAGCAGCGCCACTTGCACTCAAGGTGCAACCAACACTCGAGACATCAACACAAACGGGGATGATTTCCGGGGTCTTGGTTTGGCGGTCACAAAGATGCGATCGTACACTACGCTCACATTAAGAAAGCGTGAATAAGAATAAAGCGGTCAAATAAAAGAGGAAATAATGGTGAAAACGTTTTCACCCATTAACACCATGCGGTTACCACCTCCTCCCATTATTTCACCCTTTACTCTCTTCCTTCATGAGGCCAGGGTACGTTTCAATCTCGACTTGTATAAATAGTTCTTACCTATTTCCACCAGACGACAAGTCTCGGTCAGGAGAAAAATACAACACTCTCAGAAAAGGCAACTTTGCAAGCTCTCCAAAATGCTTTCATCTCTTGCAAGCTTCCGAAGCTTTCACTTTCTGATACAAGTCGAGACACTACTCTCCCAGAATTATTCTACTCTCCCAGAATTATTCTGGCCACGCATGCCATTGGCACATGCCAACACGCTCGCTGGTAGCCTTTTCTACCAAGGCGCGACCCAAATTGGCCACGCATTCCATTGGCACATGCCAACACGCTCGCTGGTAGCTTTTCTTACCAAGGCGCGACTCAAATTGGCCACGCATGCCATTGGCACATGCCAACACGCTCGCCCAGCTTTTTTTCTACCAAGGCGCGACCCAAATTGGCCATGCATGCCATTGGCACATGCCAACACGCTCGCTGGTATCCTTTTCTACCAAGGCGCGATCCAAATTGGCCACGCATGCCAACACACTCGCTGGTAGCTTTTTCTACCAAGGCGCGACCCAAATTGGCCACGCATGCCATTGGCACATGCCATTGGCACATGCCAACATGCATCGCTGGTAGCTTTTCTCACCAGGGCATGGCCCTAATGGCAAATCATGCCAGCCACACCTAGCCCAAGCTAGCCGCGCCATGCCAAACACACTCTGCCTTGGCCCTAGCTATGCTGGTCTCGCTACACCAAGCCAAACACCCTTACCTTGGCCCTAGCCGCGCCATGCCAAAGTAGCTCCCCGCACCTAGGCTTGCAAACCATGCAACCTAGTCCATATTGGCCACGCATGACATTGGCTCATGCCAACACGCTCGCTGGTAGCTTTTTCTACCAAGGCGCGACCCAAATTGGCCACGCATGCAATTGGCACATGCCAACACGCCACGGTAGCTTTTCCTACCAAGGCGCGACTAAATTGTCCACGCATGCCATTGGCACATGCCAACACGCTCGCCGGGTAGCCTTTTCTACCAAGGCGCGACCCAAATTGGCCACGCATGCCATTGGCACATGCCAACACGCTCGCTGGTAGCTTTTTCTACCAAGGCGCGACCCAAATTGGCCACGCATGCCATTGGCACATGCCAACACGCTCGCTGGTAGCTTTTCCTACCAAGGCGCGACTCAAATTGGCCACGCATGCTATTGGCACATGCCAACACGCTCGCTGGTAGCCTTTTCTAACAAGGCGCGACCCAAATTGGCCACGCATACCATTGGCACATGCCAACACGCTAGCTGGTAGCTTTTTATACCAAGGCGCAACCCAAATTGGCCACGCATGCCATTCGCACATGCCAACACGCTTCTTCCATCGTAGCTTTTCCTACCAAGGCGCGACCCAAATTGGCCACGCATGCCATTGGCACATGCCAACACGCTCGTTGGTAGCTTTTTCTACCAAGGCGCGACCCAAATTGGCCACGCATGCCAATGGCACATGCCAACACGCTCGCTGGTAGCCTTTTCTACCAAGGCGCGAGCCAAATTGGCCACGCATGCCATTGGCACATGCCAACATGCTCGCTGGTAGCTTTTCTTACCAAGGCGCGACTCAAATTGGCCACGCATGCCATTGGCACATGCCAACACGCTCACCGGTAGCTTTTTCTACCAAGGCGCGACCCAAATTGGCCACGCATGCCATTGGCACATGCCTACACGCTCGCTGGTAGCCTTTTCTACCAAGGCGCGACCCAAATTGGCCACGCATGCCATTGGCACATGCCAACACGCTCGCTGGTAGCTTTTCTACCAAGGTGCGACCCGAATTGGCCACACATGCCATTGGCACATGCCAACATGCATCGCTGGTAGGTTTTCTCACCAGGGCATGGCCCTAATGGCCGAGCATGCCATTGGCACATGCCATCACGCATCACTGGTAGCTTTCTTACCAAACCGTGGCCCTAATGGCCGAGCATGCCATTGGCACATGCCAACATGCTCGCTGGTAGCTTTTCTCACCAGCCATGGCCCTAATGGCCGAGCATGCCATTGGCACGTGACAACACGCATCGCTGGTAGCTTTCTTACGAGGCCGTGATCCAAATTAGCCACGCATGCCATTGGCACATCCACACTGGTAGCATAACACTCAACGTACAACCTACCACCAAGGAATTCCACACATGCCATTGGCACATGCCACACACACCACTAGAAGCTCTGGCATTGTCACTTGCGCTCGAGGTGCAACCCGTAACAAAGGCATTCCACACATGCCATTGGCACATGCCACACGCGCCCCTAGCAGCGCCACTTGCACTCAAGGTGCAACCAACACTCGAGACATCAACACAAACTGGGGGATGAGTTCCGGGGTCTTGGTTTGGCGGTCACAAAGATGCAACGTACACTACGCTCACATTAAGAAAGCGTGAATAAGAATAAAGCGGTCAAATAAAAGAGGAAATAATGGTGAAAACGTTTTCACCCATTAACACCATGCGGTTACCACCTCCTCCCATTATTTCACCCTTTACTCTCTTCCTTCATGAGGCCAGGTTACGTTTCAATCTCGACTTGTATAAATAGGTCTTACCTATTTCCACTAGACGACAAGTCTCGGTCAGGAGAAAAATACAACACTCTCAGAAAAGGCAACTTTGCAAGCTCTCCAAAAAGCTTTCATCTCTTGCAAGCTTCCGAAGCTTTTACTTTCTGATACAAGTCGAGACACTACTCTCCCGCACTTATTCTGGTCTCAACACCTTTCTTTGCTTCCCTCCCCAAATCAACCCTTCTCCTCCACTTTGTGACCGAAGCAAGTCTAGAACGACCATTTCTTGGTTTAGGCCGGACTTGTACAGATTGATCTCTCGAATCTAGAAAGTGCTCACGTGCAACACATTTGTTTAGGGTTTAAACCAGTTTCTCACTCACCTACCGAATTTACCGAAATCGGCGGAAACGATTTTCACCCATAAACAGCTGCAATATGTTTTTTTTATTTATTCTAATTTTTTGGCTATAGATTTTTTTTTCTCTTCCAAATTTACCTCAGCGGAAGGTCAGTATACTGATAATCTGTCTTCAAATCTGTGCAAAAGAGGGAAATTGGTCTTTCTGGTAGTACCACGTCACTGTTTTAGGTTTTTTTTCGTACTATGAACAAATTCGAGGTGTCACAGGGAGGTTTCACTGGTGTTAATAGTATTTTTTCTTGAATCTTTTGGATGCAAAGATGTTAAACAAATTTGAGGTGTTAATAGAGTTGCTTACTGATAAATATGTGAGTATTACAGGAAAACATTGCATTTTGATGGTAACATATAGTTTCACTTACTATTCCTTTGAATAGTAACATATGGTAATATGCCATGGCGATTTGGTTTGGAATTTTTATTTGTTGCTATGGTGATTTGTTTTATTGATATGTTTTATCTTTATCACTTTAGAAACTTTGATAAGTTCCTTTGGGCTTACAATTCAGAAAGTGAAAGTGATGAAAAATTCAATAAAATTCAATAAAGCCGAGTTGACCCTAGCTTGCCCCGTTGACAGCTCTAACTGCCTGTATGAATTGTCTCTCTTTGGTTGAACTATTTTACTGGGAGTCAAACATGAGAGGCAGTTGTATGAGCAAATCCTTAAAGAGTATTGTATCTTGCATGTTTATCCGTTTTATATTACATCCTAACAGTGATTGTTTGTGAATAATTGCAGCATCATAATCATGACGATCCCTAACACCATGAAGCAGTAGCTGTATTAAGGGATACCTTAAAAAACATTGAGGCCAATGTGTGGAGAGCAATGACTGGTGTATATGTAAGGATCACAACATTTTCGCGATACATTTATAGATATCTCAGATTCTCAATTGTCCTTGGCATGATATTTCTGATCGTTGAGGTTCTAAGGCTATAAATTAGTCCTTTGTGTCTAATCCTTTACATGGATTTAAACACTTTCTGTAATTAAAAGCGAAACGTCTATAGAACTTATCAAGTGAGCATGATGTGAGGCCCCCTATAGGAAAATCTCTGCAATAAGTTTCGTATAGCTTATGACTAGAACCATCAATAATGCAATTTCCTTTTTATTTTTGAATTTTTAGAGCTGATTGTTTATGGTTTACGATGTATAAAGAGTACTTTGATTATTCAGAGCGAATCTGCCCTGGGGCTAAGAAAAATTAAATGTATTATTCATCTTTTAAGCTGAGTGAATTTGATAGGCCTCCGCGAGAACATGACGAAGTAAAATGAGTTGTGCCCCATTAGGGTTAGTTGGCCTATAAATAGAGGCCCTTGGGCAATGTATGGAGGATCAGATTTTGGAGGGAGGGGAGAGCTTAGCTTAGAGAGTGAGATTAGGGTTTCCCTGTATTCAAGAACTTGTATTTTGTTTCCTTGGTTGATTCATAAATAAAGACTTTCTAGTTTATATTGCTTAACATGTCTTAGATCCTGGTTACCTTCCTTTTGGGCGTACTACTGGATTTCCAGTAGTTACATTTTGGCGCTAGAAACAGCGAACTTAGATTGGGGATTCATCCTCGTCTAAGAGTTTGAGATAAAGTAAAAACATTTTGAGATCGTCATAACTTGAAATCCAGGCGAATTATTTTGTGTAGAAAAGTTCTGTAGATTTGGTGACTTATTTGTGTCTGAGATCTAAGATCCGGAAGAGAAAGTTGGTGAAGCGGGTAGACGGAAAATCAGATTTAGCAAGGATTGAACGATGGCAGGAAAGGCAAGATGAGCGAAACCCCAAACGGTGATGAGAAGGAGCAAGCGGTTGGAGGCCCGGAAGAAAGGAGAGAAATGAGAGGCGTCCGTAGCAGATAAAAGACGGGAAGTCATAAAGAAACGAAAAGGCGAGCCGAGCGTAGAAGATGAATCCATGATGGAACCTGTCCGAATTGTGAAAGCCGGGGCTATTACGGAAGGGAAAACGAATCAAGAAGAGGTGGAGATGAACGGTAGTGATAAGGACATGATATCGAAAGAACCTAGTAAGACACTCCGTCGAGAGAAGAGGAGAGTGAAGTACCAGTCGGAAAGGCAAGCGGGAACGGAAAAATGAGGCAGCCAGGCGAAACGAGAAGAATACGAATGTGGCAGCAAAATGGAGGTTGGAATCTCGCAAGAAGAGGGCGTTAATTCATAAACGATGACATCTACGTCTCGGAAAAAAAAAACCTATATCGGAGGGAAGGTCCTTGTGAAAATTACGAGGAAGAAGATGAACGAGGAATGCAGACGAGAAGGTTGCTAGAAGGATATGACCGGAAAATATACCTAAAGAGGATGCTAGTGGAGGTGAGAGACGAGAATCATAAGCTAAGATACGAAGAGGGAAGGAGGCGCGAGGATGAAAGCAAACACAAGGAGCAAGAAAGAGACATTGACGAATCAGTAAGAGGGATCATGGACCACAAAATCTTACAAGAGCTACGAAGATTGAGAATTCAGATGGGAACTTCGCATAGGCAAGATAAGTTGCAACGGATAGAGGAGAAGGTCATGCTGACTGCTATGATTCATGCAGAGATGAAAACAACTCCAGGAGGAGAGCTGAGGCGAGCTGACCGAAAGAAGAAAAGGTCATTACGAAAGGATCAAACGCCGCGAAGTGATAAAGCCTAAGGACACCCGCTGAATAACATAAAGCCAACGAAGCAGGGGGTAGACGCATGGACAGAGTTAGAACACCCAAGACTTAACACGGCCGTGGAAAGAATATGGGAGGAAGTGGTACTGAATGAGGAGGTCCCGGCGCCACCTAATTTGGGAAGAGAACCAACTCCTGGGAATAAGAATCATGAGTTCTGTAGATATCACCTCTTTCACAGACACCATACAAACAATTGTAGGATTGTCAGGAAGATCATACTTCGTTTCATTGAACAGGGGAAGCTCGCACATTACGTAGAGGACCGGAAACCACCACCACCACCGCGGCATTATTATGGGAACTTGGCGGAACAACACCAAGGCAAAGCGGACCAGGGAGGGAAGTCATTTGGCTGCAATTTTGTAGTACATTCGAAGGAAGATTTCCTCAACTTCCACGATAACGTGCTCTCAAGGATATACAAGGCGGACGATGAAGGGAACGAGATATTGCCAGTGGAAAAGAAAGAACAATTAGAAGAGTGGAAAAAGAGAGACATATCATTTTCAACACAGGATGTACCACAAGGCACATTCTCTCCTCTTCTTCCCTCAACCGCTGAGCCTCAGCACTTGCACGACGATTTATTTAACCTTGAACCTCATCTCTCAATCGCATCAATTCTTCCATTGGGAGTGAAAGATCTTGATTTTTGCCAACTGGTATTGATCGAAATCTGAAGCAACGGCTGGAATGGGATTACTGGAACTCGTCATATCTAGAATTTCTATATCTAAACTTTCCCTTTTCCAGAAATTTTGTTAATGGCTATGCTAATTTCCTCCAAAACACCCCTTTTAAAGGAAAATTTTTGATCATTAACTGCCATTTATGGCTATTGGTAATCAGCCCCGTCGCTTGGTTACTCACGCCCCTTCAAAGCCATGCGTACTTCATCCAACTTCCTCATCATAATTACCCTACAAATCCCTATTTTCAACACCTAACCTCTTCATTACCCATAACTTCCCATGGAACCGCCTTCAAGAGGTGCATTGGTATGTCATCTAACTATCACAAAGTATTTTGGGGTCTAATTAAAATTTTGTGTTTTATGAAGACTAGAAGAATGCAACATCAGTTGAGAGGCACCATTGCGGATTGGGGCATGTCTACCGGATGGGTTACTAGCACTACAACCAAATCTATGTCACCTATCGTACCACCACAATCCCTTCTAATCCACCAACTACAACACTACTTTTCCCTCCACTCCCATCTTTACTCCCCTTCCTACATCTCTACTACCATTATTACGTTTGGCAGTTTGTACTACTATACCTACGTCTATCAAACAAAAGACAACCTCATTAAATATCCAACAACCTCATGCTACGTCAATCCATACCACCCTCCTCTACCCCAGGAAATCCAACAATGTATTATTGGGTTTATCCTTACTTGGATTTATTTTCATAATACTCACGTGAATATCTCAAATCTGAGGGTGCCCATAAAGCAAGGATATGAAAGTGACATCCCATATGATAAACCTCTCCCTCAAAAATATCTTTGCAGTACAACAACAATTACCTTACACCAAATTTCTCCTGAAATCTTTCCAGTTAATAGTCAACAATCTTCTCATTCCCTTTTTAAGGTTCAAATACATAAATAAGTAAACCCCTCTTGCCGTATCTTCATTCATATTGTCTGTGAAAAATATCAGTACAGTACCAACAAGAGATTCCTTTCTCTACAACTGTATTTTATATTAGTTACATGGAACGCTGATCTAAATCAAACCAAATTCATATATATCCATTTCTCTTACCTAATGGAAATCCAAAACTCAACAGAGAACACTAAAAACTTGGACCAAGATATTCAAACCCTTTATGCTCAAATGCTGAGAGATTAACCTTACCATCCACCCTTGCAGAACCAGTTTTCATTGATAAGAAAGTTGTTCTATCGGAATCTGATAGTAACTGGAAATGGTGTATGGTGGGATACTTATGCTGTGAAACACTAGTTCCTACATCCTCAATCAGGTTCTACATATGTAATAATTGGCCTTTAGCTCAACCTCCTAATGTCACCACATTCAGTGGTTTGCGTAACAAAGTTCTCATTCGTTTCTTAGTTGAAGATGTTTTAACAGAATAAATTCTCAGAGATCATGGTTTGTTTGTGGTTATCTAATGGTGTAAAAAGTGGTTCCAACTGAAGGATGGCCAGCAAATCATCAACTCCATTTTGATGAAGAAATAATGTGGTTTATTCTATGCAACATTCCAAATGAGTGTACATAATTTGAAGATCTTCAGAACTTACTTTCAAAATAGGTGAACTCATTGAAGCTCAAGATCCGTTTGGCAAACACCCTCTAAAGAAGAATGTTAAGGTGTGTCTCAGGATTCCACACTAGTACAAACAGACCCTTTTGCCACGCCAAATTGGCGTGTCCATAGGGGTTTTGACACGCCAATTTGGTTTGGACTTAGCGTGACTTCTGCTTGCGTGGTTTTAGGTAACACAGTGTGGTTTTAGGTAGCTTATATCCACGCTTGCCTTGCGTGTCTATTTATGCATGAAATAGACACGCCAGAGCCATATAGGTGTTGCTATATAGTGTCCCAAAAACTTAAGTACTGGTAATCTATAGACACACGATTTATTATTCTGGTGTGGCTCTTTGGTTCCCTATAGACACCCTAAGTGCTTCTGGCATGGCTATTTGATTCACTATAGACACACAAATTGCTTTTTGGCGTGGCTATTTGGTTCACTTTAGACACGTCAATTGTTTTTTGGCGTGGCTATTAGATTCACTATAGACACCCAAATTTATTTTTGGCGTGGCTATTTGGTTCACTATAGACACACAAATTGCTTTATGGCGTGGCTCTTTAGTTCCCTATAGACACGTTAATTGCTTCTGGTGTGGCTATTTGATTCACTATAGACACACAAATTGCTTTTTGGCGTGGCTAGTTGGTTCACTTTAGACACGCCAATTGTTTTTTGGCGTGGCTATTTGATTCACTATAGACACCCAAATTTCTTTTTGGCGTGGCTATTTGGTTCACTATAGACACACAAATTGCTTTATGGCGTGGCTCTTTGGTTCCCTATAGACACGCTAAGTGCTTTTTGGTGTAGCCATTGGTTATCCGATAGACACGCCATATAGGTTTAACGTGGTTATATGTTATGTTTTAGCCACGCCAATTTCACTTGAATACCATCCACGCCAATTTCTGACTTGATTAACTAAACACAAATTGAGATGAATATCGAAACAAAAAAGAGTTAACAGAACATGGTGAGACCCTAAACAATAAAAATAGGGTTTTTACTTTTAAAACTAAAATCAAAACAATCAAAATAGTAACAATCAAACAAAACAATCGTAGATTAGAGAAGAAAAAAATAGATGAAAAAAGCATACATGAAGCTGAAGCGTTTCCTCCTCCTCCTAATATTTTTCTCTGACCAAACTCCCTCCCAAATCTCTACTCCTATGAGAGATTTGTGCACAGGAAAAAATGCACTATCAACTCTCCAGAACTCCCCAAAATAATCATGTTAATGCACAAAATTGAACATTTCAACATTGAAAAAAATCCAAACACCAAAACAAAAACAAAAAAAATTCAAGGGAAAAAAAAGGAACATAAATAACCCAAGGAATAAATTGTACATTTCAGCATAGAAAAGAATCCAAATACCAAAAAAAAAAAAAAACACAACTTCAAGAAAAAAAGCTACATATATAAGCCTAGGAATGTGTTAGTGGCATGGACATCATGAGTACATGTTTCCGATTGTCCACCAAAATTCTTCAACGAGACAGCGCTATTGGAGATGACAGGCATTATGTGACGCTGGTGTATTGCAGTATCTTGAACTGCAGCATGGTTTGGCTCATGTCTCATGCCATATCTCAAGTTCCTCACCAACAATTAAAACAAAAAATGGTCAAACCATGAGTACGTGTTTTTCATAGAGCCAGCACTTGTTGACAGGCATTATGTGACGCTGGTGTATTGCAGTATCTTGAACTGCAGCATGGTTTGGCTCATGTCTCATGCCATATCTCAAGTCCCTCACCAACAATTAAAATAAAAAAAATGGTCAAACATAAGGTCAAACAAAATAGGTCAATAAGCAAAACAAAATCAACACACTTGTGTATATTTATTGAGTGGTACAATTTACTATTATGGTGATTATGAAGTAAGAACATCTCTATGTTTCAGATTTTAGGTTTATTTTTATGTTGTTGTGAATTGTACCCTGATTTGAGAATCTTTTGGTGATTATGAACATCTCAATTGCATGCTTTATGAACATCTCAGATTGTAGATTTAGACTGTAGGTGATTTAGGATTATGAACATCTTTTGGTGATTATGAACATCTCAGATTGTAGATTCAGACTAGGTGTGTATATGCCTCTCCATCAAGTGAATTGACTGGATAGAGAATAATGCTTATTTTGTTTCTACATACCACAGTTGAAATCATAAAGAGAAACCGAAAAAAGACAATTGCAATTTCATTAACCACATTTACAAACACCATCACCATTACAGATCATACCATTAATTACTAAGTAGTTCCATTTACAATCAAACCATAAGCAAAAGAACTAGACACACTACCAATTCCAGTTCGACTTACACCTGCACAACCAACACTGATGCCGTCAGATAAGCAAAATTCCCATAACCTCCATAACAAGTACCAGCAAAATACCTACCATTACTACTACCGAGTTTGATCTTTGTCAACACCAAAACAACACCTTTACAAGATCAAACCTTGTGCCGAAATAAAAACCCAAAAAAAAAAAAAAATACTTACCATGCATTAGAACATATATCATGTGTTACAGAAGACTAGATCTATCCTTCAGTTCCAACAGCACCAACAACTACAAGCATTAGGAAAATCTTTGTGAATTTTCACGAAGACGATCTGAAGACTTCAAGGAATGCAATCCTCCTAAGTCTTCCTCAAAAGATTTTCCCAATGCTCTTCAGATGATCACCACTGATCATCGTCTACGCCGCTATCAGTGCTGGTAGAAGCTGCGGGACCGTAACCTCCATCCTCATCATCTTCATCATCTTCACAATCTTCTGATCCTTCATTTTCTTCTTGTTGAACCTCTGCTGCAATAAGATTGCCATCTACATACATCCCTGGTATCTCCTCACCGTCTGAATCCACGTTCAGGGGTTCAGACATAGTACGAGAAAATATCCTGGGTTGAGCTTTCTCTGCCAAATAGAGTATTTATATTTTTGCATCATCTCTCTCCTGCATCTTTTACTCGATCATTAGATCCCTCACTCTTCTCCACCTTCCTCACCACTTTTCACTTTACTGTAGCACTTCTTGTCTTAACCAAATAAGTTTGTGTGTTGTTTTTAGAACCTCTTATTTGGCATGAAATCAAGAGGCTCCTAACTTATGACCCCGTCACAAATATACAATGAGGTAAAGTCTATAAAGAATAAATGGGAAAGGGATGGAAGAATATTGTGGTGGAATTCCAATCAGAAAGAGGTGGAAAGATGAAGAGAATCGAAAAGAGTATAACACTGCAAGAGAGGCCTGGAACTTTACTGCTTCTCCACTTTTCCCTGTACTCACTTCTTGGACTTTACTCTAGCACTTGTCTTAACCAAATAAGTGAGGAGTATCCTTATAAATAAACACATCTTTTACAAGATTGTTTTTTTTAGTTTTAATCTTTAGAGAAAGAGATGGGAAGCGAGAGGGATTCAGCATCACATTTGATGTGAATTGTTTACTGAGGGACTAAAGTTTTCTATACCATCGAATTTGGTAATTTGGGGTGTGGATGAGGAATGAATCCCAAAAAAGGGGAAGGAAGGTGTTGAGATTGTGAAGATGTTGGCTTGCTTATGACTTACGAGAAAGATGAGCAAGCACGGTTGATGCAAACGGGCTCCGGGTGTTGAATACGGTTTTTTGTATTAACACTTGGTTTCCGTCTGAACTTGTGTTGTTACGGAAATAGGGCGGAGAACCTATTTATACAAGTCATTGAGCCTCATTCACGTTTCTCGTGGGAAGTGGAGGGTAGTGGAATGATGGAGTAGTGGGTTGTGTGTCGGTGATACACGACCGATCTTGCCCACTTCTCCTGTTCATCTCTAACAGCCCATGTCTTCCTAACACGTTCTTGTGATGGCGTATTTACATGATGTATCCCCGGTTTGTGACATGATTGATGTCACGGAATGTGTGGATCGTGGATCCACGGACGAGGGGTTGTATAACGGTTGGTGAAGATGAGCTTTGAGACACTTGCGGCCAGTTCATTCTCAGAAAACAAGTATGGGAAGGATTTTGGAGGGGACCGACCATACATGCGGGTGTGAATTAGTTCCTTCGGGCCACTCGATTTGGCGAGATGGCGATAAAGTTTGATACCGCACCGCGCGCCATATTCTTTTCAGAAAACGACCTAGGGTCGGTCTTGGCCGGTTGGTTTGGCGTGAAGATGGTTGGCTGATGTTCACGCCGTGTCTCGCGTCCCATGAAAACGTGATCTAAGCCACCCACGGTGAAGTTGAGTGGTGAGATCAATTTGCAATTTGGGAAGTGTAACCACGCATGTTTGGGCGGGGCGTTTTGGATTAGCCAGAATGATATGCCTTGGCCGATTGCATGAGGGGTAGATGGGCCCACGGTGGTCATCTTTGGTATGGCGGGACTGCTCGATCTGATCTGTGACCCTCCCGTTCGTGGGAGGAAGATGGACGCGCGTGATGGCTTGAACCCTAATTTTGGCTTTCAGGGGAAGGAGAAGGAGACCGAAAGGCGCTACTTGAAAAAGTTCAATATATGGTTCCGGCTCCTCCCCTATGTCACTCAAAAGGCGAAATGGCCTGTGCCTTCTAGTGAAAGGACGCGGGTATCATGTTGTCCACCATTGCAAGTGGAGGTAGTGGAATGATGGAGTAGTGGAGTTGTGTCATAGATTTCATGCACGTCGAAAAGAATGTATGCGAGAGTGAAGTTGGAACATTGTTGAACAATGAATTTAAGTCGAAAGACCACCTTGCTCGAATGGACCTGAAGGAGATGGGTTTATAGACGGACAGCTAGTTGCAACCTCGGGAAAATGGCAAAAGGGGATATATACTAAAGGCAGCATGTCACTCATTAAGCCCGGAGGAAAAGGACAAGTTCTATGCAACATTATCCGAGATAAAGGTTCCACAAGGGTATTGTTCAAACTTTTCAACACTGGTGAATCGAAAAGATCGAAAGCTTATCGTATTAAAATCGCATGATTATCACATGATAGTGCAACATTTTTGCCCATTGCGATTAAATCAATTATTAAATCAATTATGCAAACAAGATATGCTATTATCGGGTTTTGTTTCTTTTTCAGGGCAATATCTAGCAAAGAAATCAAGGTGGCAGATCTAGAAAAATTGTAGTCGGATCTCGTTGTGACGTTGTGCTTGCTCGAGAAATACTTTCCTCCATCCTTTTTCGACATAATGGTTCATTTAACTGTGCATCTTACCAGGGGAGTGAAAATTTATGGTCTTGTATTCTTCTGATGGATGTATCCGTTTGAAAGGTGCATGAATGTCAATAAAGGGCATGTGCGAAACAGAAACAGACCTGGAGGAAGCATTGCTGAAGGGAACCTTGAGGAAGAGACAATTGAGGTTATCGGTGAGCACCAATAAAGCATGAATGATACAATCAGAATTCCACCAGACAAACTCAACACATCTGACATTGGCGAAGATTCTTATTCTTTCGGGGGAAAACCAATGTCAAATCCTAAGTTTCCTCGTGTTGATAAGGATCTGTTTGATAAAGCACATTTATATGTATTGCGGAATTCGCCTGAAGTTGCTCCTTATGTTGAGTAAGTATAACTAGATCTAACCAAATAACCTCATTTTTTATTTAGTTTTTGATTCTGTGTCTGAATTATGTAAAGATAATAACATTAATCATTGCACTGTCCAGCCGACACCAGAATTTTTTGAAGGATAAATATCTTGGTATGAGTGATAGACAGCTAGATCAAAAACATCGTGAAGAGTTCGCCAAATGGTTACAAAAAGCGGTAAGAGTTTGCAGAAATTGTCACTCTTGCTATGTAACTTTTGCGTTGAGACGGAGGCTAATCCTTATATTGTCTTTCAGGTTGAGAGTGAGTGGGCAGACTCTAGGGGAAACTTCAATCAGGACTTAAGGTGGCTATCAATCCCACTGAAGGCACAAGTAGAGACATACGAAGCATATCACATCAATGGATACCTATTTCGCATAAAATCTCATGATGGTTTCGTTAACTAGAATAGCGGGGTTTACGTAGAGGCAACTGACACGCACATTAGACAAGCGGGGATTACCCTTAATCTGGCGGATTATTATGGTGTTTTACAAGAGATATGGGTGCTGACATATCATTCGCTGAAAGTGCCACTTTTCAGGTGTAAATGGGTTACCTAAGCAGGGGTCTCAAAAGACAAACTTGGCTACATTTTGGTTGAGCTTGATAAGTTGGGACTCCAGGATGATCCTTTCGTTATAGCCTCCCAAGCTAAGCGGGTATTTTATGTGCCAGACCAGGAAAAAAAAAAAAAAAAGTCTATTGTGTTAGGTGCACCTACCCAAATCTGGAAATATGCTGGTGATGAAGTCGACGAGGAATTCAGTACGGCAGTTATTTGTCGGAATGAGTATAAATTGCCAAAGGTAGATAAACTTGACCTGCAAAGGAAATCCAGGGATGATTACTATCGGGACGACATTAAGGGTAGAACTGCAAGGAAAGCACCTGCACTAGCACCAGCACCAACAACAGTCCCTGCTTCTCAAACGACTGCATCTGAGAAAGCATTTCCAAGGACTAAGCGACAAGCCAGGTGATAGAATGTAGTTGTTTGGATTTTTCTGTTAACTAGAGAATGAATGTATGGATTGTTGAAAAAAAATGATTCTTAAATCATGGTGGGGTTTTGTATGCATATGGGTTTTAGCAATGTTGGATGAGTTTGGATTTGGCTATACTGATTGTTGAATTAATATTCTGTCATGCTAGGATTAGTAGTAATAGTACTAGGCTTGCACATAGATTTTTTTTTGGAATTGGGCCTAAAATAGTCTTTGAATTAATCTTACTCCAACAAAATTTTATAAACTGGAGTAATACCCACCATCTTAAATAGCATTTTATATACCCTATTGATTCATTAGTTCAGTCATTCCTACCCATCTCTACTTAATAATCATTGGAATTTTAGAATCATTCACCAAGAACATTGCTTGTTTGTACATTTACTGTATTCAATACATTACTACTGAAATCAAAAGAGCAAGAAAAACTGACATATTATGTTCAAACCTTCAAACATACATCCATCACAAGTTTAATACTACTGAAAATTTAAACAACTGGAAGAACACAACTAGTTTAATTACATCTAAAGAAGGACAAAACAAACAGAATACGACTTCTAAACACCCGACAGGCTACCAATGCCATTACAACTTTCTTTTTACAATCCAAATTCAAAGATGCACATTACTAATCTACCTGACATAAAAAACCGTCTACATCAACTTTCAAAATACAAAGAAACTTACCATCTTTCGCACCAACATTAGGAAGAGTAGAAGGAAGGAAAATTACCAGAAAAGCTGTTTTGCAAAAAACTTGTTAATCGTTTTCAGAATTTATGCAATGCCTGATAATCTAGCCTTTCTAGGTAACTCTGATGAGCTTACCACACTTCATCCTCATCAGTATCCAGACCCTCTTCGCCATAGTCCTCGCTATCAGATTGTACAGGAGAAGTCCCACTGGATGATGATTCATCATCACTATCTTCATCCCCTTCTTCCCTTTCTTCCTCACTTGACTCGTCATCGAGATCAACGATTCGACGGCTCACCTTCACTGCAACAGGTTCACCCTCACTCATGGTGCGAGCAAAAATCTTGGGATTCGCAATTTCATATTCAAATCGCCTTCTCGCCTTCTCATCATGATAAGAATTCATCCTTTGCTTGTCCTCCGCAGCATCCAAATCTAGGTCACTGGTATCCACTTCCTCCAATTCATACTCATACCCTTCGGAGGCATCGGAATCACTTTCTGTTGAACTGCCATACTTTGGGGTCTTGGCCTGCTTCTCAGCCTTTTCATCATCCTTCCGTTCTTGCCATTCTAAGAACTTAGGTAGCCATGCATTGTAGAGAGCCTCAAATCTCCTTTTCTTCCGCTCTTGAATAGCCTCTTCTGCCTCTCTCTGACGAGTTTGCTCTTGAATCTGATGATCAATTTCAGACTGTGCATCTTGTCTTAACTGTTGCAATTCCTTTATGCTCAAAGAAGGGAGAATTGACTTGGCTTGTGCAAATTCAGGTGTTACTGGTGGTGCATTTGGAAGATTTCCGATGGAATTGGTTGAATTCTGGGAAGGATCAGCCATACTCTCAATTTAGTTTGCTAAACCTAAACCTTTCCTCTTTTGTTAAAGATCTCTCTGAAAATGGTAATCTCTATGCTAATTAACCCCTCAAATACCCCATTGTGCCAATTCAATTCCATTTATGGCGCTTAGTTAGCCGTCATGTCACTTTGTTAACTACGCCCATTCAAAGCCATCCGTGTCCCCTTCACTATAATAACCATCATTACCCTATGAAGACCTATTTTCAACACCTAATTCCCATTAAGACTTTTACCCTCTTTGGAACTGCCATTAAGGGCGTATCTGGTGGGTCACCAAACTTTGATGTTTATCTTTAGGGTCTAATTAACTCTTTATGTTTTATGCATACTAGGCCGATGGCAGCACCAGTTGGGAGGCTTCATTGCAAGCTGCTACATGTCTTAGGTGTTAGCTTGTATACACCACCTAGTATTACATGTCACACTACATGTAGGATGTTATGTAGCAATAACACCTCTAGCTTGCAAACCATGCAATTCAACACCCACTAGCTTTAGTGTTAATCTCATCTTAAGCTTAATATTGCTTAAGTAGCTTATACAAGTGCTTATACAAGGTGATTGAAGTAACAAGGTGCTTATGCAAGGTGCTTGGTGTAACTAATGGTGCTAAGTGGATAGCAACCTGTTTATGGGTAAAAATCGTTTCTGCCGATTTCGGTAAATTCGGTAGGTGAGTGAAAAACTGGTTCAAACCCTAAACAAATGTGCTGCACGTGAGCACTTTATAGATTCGAGAGATCAATCTGTACAAGTCCGGCCTAAACCAAGAAATGGTCGTTCCAGACTTGCTTCGGTCACAAAATGGAGGAGAAGGGTTGATTTGGGAGGGAAGCAAAGAAAGGTGTTGAGACCAGAATAATTCTGGGAGAGTAGTGTCTCGACTTGTATCAGAAAGTGAAAGCTTCGGAAGCTTGCAAGAGATGAAAGATTTTTGGAGAGCTTGCAAAGTTGCCTTTTCTGAGAGTGTAGTATTTTTCTCCTGACCGAGACTTGTCGTCTGGTGAAAATAGGTAAGACCTATTTATACAAGTCGAGATTGAAACTTACCCTGGCCTCATGAAGGGAGAGAGTAAAGGGCGAAATAATGGGAGGAGGTGGTAACCGCATGGTGTTAATGGGTGAAAACGTTTTCACCATTATTTCCTCATTTATTTGACCGCTTTATTCCTTTACACGCTTTCTTAATGTGAGCGTAGTGTACGCTGCAAGTCGTGACCGCCAAACCAAGACCCCGGAAAGCATCCCCGCCTTTGTGTTGATGTCTCGAGTGTTGGTTGCATCTTGAGTGCAAGTGGTGCTGCTAGGGCGCATGTGGCATGTGCCAATGGCATGTGCGGAATGCCTTTGTTGCGAGTTGCACTCGAGCGCAAGTGGCAATGCCAGAGCCGCTAGTGGCGTGTGTGGCATGTGCCAATGGCATGTGTGGAATGCCTTGGTGGTAGGTTGTACGTTGAGTGTAAGTGGCTACCAGCGTGTATTAGGGCCACGGCTAGGTAATGAAAGCTACCAGCGAGCGTGTTGGCATGTGCCAATGGCATGCGTGGCCAATAGGGTCACGGCCTGGTAAGAAAAGCTACCAGTGACGCATGTTGGCATGTGCCAACGGCATGCTTGGCCATTAAGGCCACGCTCTGGTGAGAAAAGCTACCAGCGAGCGTGTTGGCATGTGCCTAATGGCATGCTCGGCCATTAGGGCCACGGTTTGGTAAGAAAGGCTACCAGTGACGCATGTTGGCATGTGCCAATGGCATGCTTGGCCATTAGGGCCACGCCCTGGTGAGAAAAGCTACCAGCGAGCGTGTTGGCATGTGCCAATGGCATGCTCAGCCATTAGGGCCACGGTTTGGTAAGAAAGGCTAGCAGTGACGCATGTTGGCATGTGCCAATGGCATGCTTGGCCATTAGGGCCACGCCCTGGTGAGAAAAGCTACCAGCGACCGTGTTGGCATGTGCCAATGGCATGCTCGGCCATTAGGGCCACGCCCTGGTGAGAAAAGCTACCAGCGAGCGTGTTGGCATGTGCCAATGGCATGCTCGGCCATTAGGGCCACGGTTTGGTAAGAAAGGCCACCAGTGACGCATGTTGGCATGTGCCAATGGCATGCTTGGCCATTAGGGCCAGGCCCTGGTGAGAAAGGCTACCAGCGACCGTGTTGGCATGTGCCAATGGCATGCTCGGCCATTAGGTCCACGGTTTGGTAAGAAAGCCACTAGCGAGCATGTTGGCATGTGCCAATGGCATGCGTGGCCAATTTGGGTCGCGCCTTGGTAGAAAAAGCTACCAGCGAGCATGTTGGCATGTGCCAATGGCATGTGTGGCCAATTTGGGTCGCGCTTTGGTATAAAAGCTACCAGCGAGCATGTTGGCATGTGCCAATGGCATGCGTGGCCAATTTGGGTCGCGCCTTGGTAGAAAAAGCTACCAACGAGCATGTTGGCATGTGCCAATGGCATGCGTGGCCAATTTGGGTCGCGCCTTGGTAGAAAAAGCTACTAACGAGCATGTTGGCATGTGCCAATGGCATGCGTGGCCAATTTGGGTCGCGCCTTGGTAGAAAAAGCTACCAGCGAGCATGTTGGCATGTGCCAATGGCATGCGTGGCCAATTTGGGTCGCGCCTTGGTAGAAAAAGCTATCGTAGCGTGTTGGCATGTGCCAATGGCATGCGTGGCCAATTTGGCCTAGGTTGCATGGTTTGCAAGCCTAGGTGCGGGCGCTACTTTGGCATGGCGCGGCTAGGGCCAAGGTAGGGTGTTTGGCTTGGCGTGGCGTGCTCGGGTTAAGTGTGGCTGACATGATTTGACATTGGCACGGAGGTGCGGCTAGCATGGTTGGCATGCTTCGGCGCGTTTGGTATGGCTGGCATGGTTTGCCATTGGCATAGAGATGCGGCTAGCTTGGGCTAGGTGTGGCTGGCATGATTTGCCATTGGCACGGAGGTGCGGCTAGCATGGTTGGCATGCTTCGGCGCATTTGGTATGGCTGGCATGATTTGCCATTGGCATAGAGATGCGGCTAGCTTGGGCTAGGTGTGGCTGGCATGATTTGCCATTGGCACGGAGGTGCGGCTAGCATGGTTGGCATGCTTCGGCGCGTTTGGTATGGCTGGCATGGTTTGCCATTGGCATGGAGATGCGGCTACCTTGGGCTAGGTGTGGCTGGCATGATTTGCCATTGGCACGGAGGTGAATTACGGTTTTGTTCGTTGTAACCCTAATTTGAAAAAATACCCCCTATTAATTAGTGACTACATGCATTAAATGTTCTAATAAATGTGTCAATGGTGACATTAGGTTATTTGGGGTTGTACGATTTTACCCTTTGTCTAAAAACCACCATCAACATTAAGTCCCCTGCTTAGCTCGGAACAGGAGATTTGTTGCGAGGTAAGCATAAGATGGTGACAAACTATCAGCAGCAAATCGTAAAGAGAATTGATAAGATTTTTCTGACCTTTTATAAATAGGATTTGGAATCCTTGCCTCTGGCAGTTTTGCACAAATCGGGAGGCTGGCGCAATTGGGAAGTCAGCATCATTGAGAGACAGGAAGCTGGGCGGCATTGAGAAGTTGACGCGAGTTAGGAAACTGAGCGTGCTAGATGGTGGGACCGGCTCAAGGTAGGGAAGTTGTGCGTGCTTGCTGGCGGGACTTGGGCGGTCATTGGGAAGTTTGCGTGAGTTGGGATGCTGAGCGCGCTAGCTGGTGGGACCGGCGCAAGGTGAGCGTGCTAGCTGGCGTGACTTGATGGGATCGGTGTGAACAAGGAGGGAGTAGGTGTTTCTACAGATAGCAAAGTTTCCTTATTTTGCCTTCCTTCACGCGCGGCTTCAATCAGGGTATCGTCCATGCCAAAAAATCTGGAAGCGTTATGTCCCTCATTGCTTCCTTTCCTTTTTTAAGGTTCTGTATTCAAACCCAACGCAACTGCATCATCTCCCTCGTTTGAGAAAAGGTTCTTCTTGTTGAGTTTCTCTCTTTGTCATGTCACGCAGATTCGAATCATCTTCTAACCAGCCAGGTTCTCCAGGTGAAGGCGCGAGGTCTGACTCTTGCATGAGCATCCCAACAAAGGTTATTCGGGTTAAGAAAATCATACCGGTATGTTTTCTTCTTCTTTGGTGGACTGACGTATAATTTACCGCTTGTTGGATAAATGGAAAATTTCCCTTTTGTGCAGAGATATCCCGTTGGAGCATGCGTCATTGTTATCGACGAGGATGACCTAGTCGTTCCCCTTCCTTCAAATCCGACCTTGTTGACTGCTGCAGACTTGGAGGACGCTGATTTAGGGCTCTCTTGTCATGAATACACTTATGCAGGTTGGTCGTTTGGGACTCGTATGAGGTGTCTCTCCTCCAATTATCGGAATGTTGGCGGTTTCCTAGTGCGGAAAGAATTCGTGGTCCTTTATACGAGGATATGGAAGACATACGGCCATATCGCTACCAGGAGCGTAGTGAAGTGATGTTCGTCCGCCTTGGTTTCCATAGTGAACTGTCTTTTGCCAATGATTGCTGAGATGGAGAATGTGTCCATCCGTGCTGCTGCAGAGTCATCCATTCAAAGGTGGGAGAATATGGTGTCCACCTGTGAATCCTTGGAGTTTAATATCAGCTGGTTGCGGCATCGTCTCAATATTGTGAAGGTCGACAGTAGCCGGTATTCTTCTTTGGTGTGATTCCCGCCACAAAAACCATCTTTGGAAGAGGAGGAAGCTTTGGACCCGGAGTCTCGGAGGATTGAAGAGTTAACTCGAGACTTGAAGAGTATGGGACCCGAAAGATATCATGGTCGATTGAAGATGATATTTTGTAGGGATTATAATTTACTAGATGGGCTTTTCTCGATTTGCATCACGAGATTTAGAGGCTCCTCTTTTTTTTTGAAGAAATAAAGAAATTCTATTAATCTGTTGGATTGTATTGAAATTCGATAATTGGCAAGAAAGAAAGTAAAAGCAGAGAGGGTGCCTGGACGTTCACACTTTTGATGTAGCATGTTGTAGGGAAGTGATTAGGCGTAGTATGCCTTAAGCCACTTTCCGTTGATGACCGCCTCTAGCTTTCCCCCATCTTCTTTGATAATCTTGTAGTAACCACTGTTATACGCTTTAGTGATTATGTACGGCCCTTCCCATTTGGGAGAAAACTTCGGTGCCGATGCATCTTCTTTGGATGTGTTTGGCGGTGTTTAGCACCGAATCTCCTTCCTTGAAAACCCCGGGTTTTACATGGTCATTGTACGCCCGGAAATCCTGTTTCGTATGCTTGTGCATGTTCCTCTCGCCGGGATCTTCTGGAGTCCATAGTATCTAGTTCCGCACTTGTCATTGAGTGATTCGGCTTCATTCCACCGGTCCGCTT
>JAJJWW010012259.1:0-60826 GCA_023531295.1 Papaver armeniacum | reverse complement strand
ACAAATGCATTCTTCAGGGTATTTCAACATTATCTCTCATATATTTTGTTGTTATTTACAAATTTTCATGTCGCATCGCATGGATGCAAAAGGTAACAAAACCCTAACAAAAAAATAAAAATTAGACCTTATGTAATAAATCTAACATATATATAGCATGTCATCTTTATCCAATTAATATTATTTAAACCAATGATGCATGCAAATAGCTAAGTAAGTTGATCAAAAGAATTGAAACCTTTCTTTCGATTCTGATATCATGAAAGATTTTGAGAGAAATAGTAAAAGATTTTATTAATCTTCATAACAAAGGATTACATCAAAGAGAGCCTTATATATATATATATATATAGGCACACATACACCACAATCATTCTTACAGGTTTCAGAGTCATTGTGAGTATCGCATCTCTGACTGCGTTTATGAACCAAGATAGATGAAATATTTATTATAGATAAGATTACTAGCTTTCTTCTCTTTGATTATTACTCATATTGAGAATTTTTTAAAGACCCCGCTTCCATCTCCCAAGCTTCTCGCAACCCTGCAAAATCGAAAACAACAAAGTTCTGCGATACGTAAGAAACATTTTCATCGTCTTTTCTACAATTTTTTTTGAAATATATCACATACCCTCCGTAGTCCTACAGCTAGCTCGTTATCTATTATAGAAGTCGCCTTGAATCCCCATGGATGCAAAACCTCTTCATAACTGCAAATAGATTTAAATCTTGACAAGTTAATCAGTTGATCGATACGAAGAAGACATAAACACTCATTTACTTGGTACAAGATATAGTAGCGTGTAAGAAAAAAAATTGAATTTAGAAATTACTCGGCCGCAGAAACTTTAAACGGTGGACCTCCATCACGATCATTAGTCTGCAATTAAAAGAAAACGAACATTCTATAATTAAATTTAAAGAATGTATGATTTTCTCTGTTTGCATTTAGTTTCTAATTTTCATTGAAGTCAGACAGATATATTATGAGCAATAAATGTGTCCTTGCTCTTACAGGCCACATTAGTGTTATGAGCTCCCATCTGTTTCAACAGCTCATGCATTCGTTTTCCCCAAGATGCTCTCATGCGAGGTTCAATTGCAGAAAAACCTATAATGCTCTATATTAACGTCGTAACATGGAGAAATCCACGATTAAAAGAAGTTGATAAATATAGACTTACGTATAATCAAAAATGAGATCAAATTTCTCCAGTTGGACGCCAAGTGAAGAAGTCTGCCACTATAAACTCAAAACATTTTGCATTTGGCGCTGACGAAGATATCTGGTGACAAATTACGCAGAAGGTTGGGTAGGTGATACTGTTTAATGATACAAAAGAAGGAACTGAAATCTGCCGAAAGTAAGTTGCTTAGTGGACTGGAGATAGTAAAATAAAGGAGCTAATCCAGGTTAGAAAAAATCCACTAATCTGAGATTGATTTCAAGTTTTCTAGTCCTACTAGGCTATATCACATTCTAAATACATACTCCCTCCGTCCCAAACTAGATTAGCTAGTTTTAGTTTGCACAATTCTTAAGGCAAGGAGGAAAGGGGAGTATGTTTAAGTATTTTTTACAATTATACCCTTATGGATAATAACTAGTAAAACTTAGAAATGATTTATCTCTTAAACTATACCAAAGTTTTTCGTAAACTTTATACCGTCGAAAAGCATTTTAAAGCACCTACGCAACGAATATAAACATGGCTATCAAATTATACATATTTATTATAGTAACAATAATCAATTAAAAGGATAGTTTTAGAAATATCCCCTTGATTAGAGAGATAACTCATCTATTTTGAGACAAAATTTAAAACCAACTAGCTCATCTAATTTGGGACAGAGGGAATATTAATTCTTGGGCAAGGTACAAGAACTCTCACTCTCAGTGAGAAAGTGCAGAGCTTACCTTTCTTGCTTTCGTAATGGCAATTTCCGAGATATCCAGGCCTACAACATATTGTTCGGGGTTTGCTGTTGCAATCACGTCGTGTCCCTACGAGTTTGAATATTCTGTAAGCCGAGGAAATATTGTATAACATTTTACAATATAATAAATAATTTTGGGACCACCAATTTATTGTTTAAAAAGATATCATATTTATCAGTAAATTAGTAATGTACAATATTAGATTATTATGATGTTGGCGAGTTTCAAACTCAAGTTACTGGTATCATCACCCAATGAATTTACCATTGTATTACAGTGATAACGGTTTCTAATTTTAAATTAATTTATGATTAAACCGGTTTCAAGAAAAGATACGTTCCAAGCAACAATCACATTAAAACACTTCTTGTTGCAATATAATAGTTTAATTCCGACCTTTTAAGTGCAGAACGACTGTTCCCTTCATAACAAGCTTCATTTACATGATACATATTAAATAATTAAGGGATGTATGAATTTTTTTCCATCTATACTCACACTTATTATTTTATTTATTTTTTGAACACCTACTAATATTTCCATATTTCTCTAATTCCTTTAGGGTTTGATAATCAAGTTATTATTAGATTGAGTTCTTGTTCAACTTTTATTTTCAGTTTTAGAGTTTTTCTGTTTATGTATTACTTTTCATGATGTATGGGTTCAACATCAGCAGCAGCACCAAGTTCTCCAAAATCACCATCAGATACAACATATGTTCACCAAAGATACCAACATAAAATTTAAAGTAACCGAAGACACCAGCAACTAATAGTTCCTGAATTCAAATTCTATCTAATGAAGACCCAAACCACGTCCAAAGCTCGATTTTGTCCTATGATGACCGATTCAGGTTATCTTTGTTACTATTACTGTTACTCCGAAAAAACAAGATACAAACGAGTGGATATATGGATCCTTTATTACCTGCGTCATATGTTTTACCATGTTTATGAAAAAAACCTTGAGAAATAGTTGGATTTTTATATCCTAACATCTTTGGTGACTGTAGATTTGTTTGTGCTACTTTAAACCCAAATCGGGCCATTCAAACTAGCTTTGCTACTTAGAAAATCGTTTGGAATGGTTAGGATTCTACTGCGGAATTTGTCCTGTAACTATGTGGTTAAGTGGCTTCATTATGTTGATTGCATGGAGTATATTTATCAATGTAACTGAGGCTTTCCTAGGGAAAAAAAGGTAGTCAGGAGTATGTGACATAAATTTCTGAACTCATCAAGGTAAAATGTGAGGTGTGATACCCTAATAAAGTTTCTAAAGAGAAGTGTGATAATAGGAAACTCACAGCCCCCGCATCCAGGGACTAGAACTCTGCCTTTGGGAAGGGTTTTGTTCTCAAGAAGTTGTAGCAATATAGGCGTTGGCTGATCCAAATCCCATGGTGTCACTCCTTGCTCCCAGCATTTGTCCCAACCACCTGAAAATTCAAAAATTAAGACCGCCATTCACAAAAACCAACGGAACCCTAACAACTTACATAAAAATTAAATTAAGTGAACCCATATGTATATATAACTCTTAATTGACAAGCAAAATTGTTACCTGCATAATCATCTAAGATACCCTGCATTTTTTCTACCTTGGAATTAAATATTGTAGAATTATTTGTATGATTTTCTCCGCCTATTTTTTCTTCCATTTTTGGGTTTGTTGTTGTCAATGAAATGAAGGGTTAATTTATAGGAAATAGGTTCGACTTGAAAGGAAAATTTATGGGTAGTTTAAGAATGTTGGGTTGAAAAAGATAGGGCCAAGGAGACTGGGAACATTATAATTCGAAAAAATGGAGTATTGAATGGGAAAGATTTAAAGAGAATTGCAGTTGTAGTGAGAATCTTATGTAAACATAGTGTTAGTTTTTATTTGCACCTACTTCTCCTGAATATTGACCAATTGCTCTAACTAATATTCTTTACAAGGTCGTGACCACGATGGAAAGTGCATCTCAATACATTTTGGATTCTTCAATCTTCCTTTATCCCCGACAAATTGATTATAAACAGTGAAAAGGAAAGTGTACCTAGTATATCGTCATTTTTTCTATTTGTAAACCTGCACGAACAATCCTTGTAAGATTTTCAATACACATAGTTCTCTAAATCAACAAGAATCTTTATTCAAGATTATTATATAATTAAGGAATCCTTGAGATGATCTAATGCATGTGAAGAGTGAATGTATAAGATACTAATCCATATGAGCGAGAGAAGGTGAAAGGAGAGGGTACCAAGTGCACCACCAACTATTTCGTTCGGAAACCTGAATTCACAAAGCCTAACACAATCACAAGTAGGTCAACAATAAAAACCCTTGTATAAGATTGTATTACTGATTTTCTCTCTTTTCTCTTCCACTATCAATATGCATAAATCGTAGGTACGTGTATCTAATTGTGTAAAATATTTCTTGGACGGTCTCACAAATTAATATCCAACATCAAACTATACGTATCTAGTTAAAAGGACTCGAATTCCTGACAAGTGTAAACTTGAGTCTATCTTTCAATATACGAATTCAACTAGAACGAGTCTTGTTTCTTATCAAGGAATTAAACTATTAGATTGATACATGTACTATTGTGCTGTTCATTTATAAAAATAAACAGTTTAATGTAGAAAAAGAAAAACATAACACACCATAATTTTGTTAGCGAGGAAACTGCAGTTGGCAGAAAAACTACGAGACCTCGTCTAACTAGAACACCACATTGTATTAAACTGCTACATACACTAGCATACTATAAGAATGCGGACTAGAATGTAGTTAAGACCTAATTAACCCTCTAAGAAATTCATCTTCAGTCGTATTCCTTACATCTTTTGAAACTCGCAAGATTCTACGCACTTGATTCCCTTAGCTGACATATTTTACATTCAAAGAGTTGCTTCAACCTTTGTGAAGACTTTTGATAACTATCAGTCTCTAATAAACAAGCCTATTTGACTTCCTTTTTGATTTTTTAATCTCGGTTTGTAAATATGTTTGCAATATAAAAAAGCCCAGCAAACCTCAAGAATCTGAAAAACTTATACTCCTAAAGAACATCCCTAATCACTAACCACCTCTGAAGAAAAATCGCAAATAAATCAATTAAGAAGAGTTTCAGATATCTATCTTGAGGAATCACAAAGTCTGAGATGAATAAAACTTTGTGATTTATATCTATCTCGTTTGTAATTTCTGAGATTACAAGAACCTCAAAGATCAATAATAACAAGAGTCGTATACAAGAAGTATCAAGGTAAAGAGAGTCTGACCGGGCTTCACGAATCCTTAAGTGAAATATTCAAGTCGTAACCTAGAAGTATTTATATCTATCTCGTTCCTTTTTACTATATTGATTTTGTAATCTAGGTTATACAGATCGAATCTAGTTATCCAAACAGGACACAAGCGTGCCAGGAATTAAGAAACCCAATTTCTAGAATTTTCTCTATTTATTGATTTTCAAGGCTTCAGGTATCTTAGAATTTAAGTTAGGGTTGCTTCGAATTCAAGCAAACACTTTTCGTGTTTAGATGAAAATATTATTAGTAAATTCATGTAATCATGTGGAATGTATGCCTTGAATTTGCATAGAAGAATATGCATTATGTTCTATGGTAAGCCAATAACCTATAACCATAGTGGTGTTCAATAATCACTCAATACTAATTCAATAATATACAAACTCAAGAGTTTTAGTGATTAAATGTGTCTTAGAAGTGTCTATTAGAGTTTTAGCGAAGCTGAGCTACAACAGGAAAAGAGTCCGCGTGAGCCTATACTAATCTAAACTTGGTAGGTTTGCAAACCACTGTTTGTTCACGAAATAAATCAAAAGGGTTTGGAAACCTTGGAAGTCTGTGACGAGAAACCCAAAGGGTTTTCAAGTTGTGGACGTTCACGAATGTAGTTGATAGGGGTTTTCAAACCGGATATGCGAACCTATACGATTCATGAACTTTAGTATTAAGGTATACACAAAGTGAATCTGCAAATATCTACGGTGCTATGGAATTCATACTGAAGTTGGTAACATAAATTAGTGCATATCTTGCGCAATTTAGTTATTTTCTGTCATACTTGATTTGAAATATTCCCAATAGCCATATACTGTGAAAATTTTTTCTTGGGCTATTTTCAAATGATCAACTTAAAGCAATAATAGGTCATGATCAATAAATTGTTCTTAACTAAGATTGTCAAGGATCTAGAATATCCATTGCTTGAATCATATTCCTTCAAACAAGACAAGCTTGAACTCGAAACTTCTTCAATATAAAATCTATTAAATACTTGAGTAAATAGGATAGGTCAGTGTTCACATTCCTCTTTGTTGATGAAGTCCTCGCAAATGTCTTCTTTTTTCCTTTGTTTTCAATCTTCGAGGGTTATTCTGTAATGTCTGACGTTCAACTACCATGCTCTAATCCTAGTCCGAGACTTGACTTTATTAGAATATCAAGATATAGTTTTGTACATCTAACATTCGTTACAATCTTGAGATAGAAAAACCTGCGAGTTCGACCCAGCGATGCTCTAACAAAAGGTATAAAAATAGGTGGGCCTTACTAGCCTTCCACGGCATGAGAACAACATTGGATGCAGAATTAAAACTCGTGAAGATTTATTCAAGTCGAATGGAACTCATCACATTCTGCATCATTCATGCACTTTCATTCCTAGGAAATATCCGTCATGTATCGTTCAGATAATATGGAATCATTTATCACATTAAACCAATTCGATATTTTTACCAGATGTATTCATATGACAGAGGACAAACTTAGTAAAGATAACGTATGACAAACTTGTTGTCTGAATATAATCATATACAAAAGCAAAAAAAAAAAACTTAATATCAAAATTTGAATCCACATTTGGGGGATACTTACTGTTCAATGAAGTTGGATTTTGTTACAAGGAGGAGGTTTCACTGATGAAAATACCAAAAACCTTAAACCTAGATGAAGTTTTTTTTTAAAAAAATAAATCCCGCATTCTTTTCTTCTTCGGATAGAAAAAAATTTAAAAATAAATCCCGGAGTCATCTAACGATGCGACATTGAATGTTGTACTTGTCATAATGTTGAATGTTGTACTTGTCAATGTGTTCATCACGAATACAATGCTGAATGTTGTTGTCAGCACTGCATTCATGATGAATACAGTGCCGATAAAGGCACCAATACTCTAGTGTAATTTAAAAATACACTGAGTCTGCATGGACAGTTAAAAGTTTCTCTATTTCGACTACGAATTACCGTAGTAGGCATGCTCTACCCTCATTATGTCAATGTCGTGCGAGTATAAGTTTTGGATTTAGTATTATTGTTCCACAGTATGCATCGTTATGTTACTTCGACCATGCCGAATGTCTTCGGGTTAAATGGGGGATACTTACTGTCGACATTAATTGCTAAATTATTAATACCATATCGATTCCTTGGAAAAAAATATGCTAGAGAAAACATGATGTAGCAACACTCAGGCCACACATTTAGCCATCTCTGACCTAAGCAAAAACTCTTGGGTTAACCTGAGTTAACTTACTATTCTTTTGTTTTTAAAAAGAGAATCCAAAATCCTATAGAGTATTACCTTCCAAGCTTAAGAAACTAACAGCCGAAAACTAAAGCAAGGAACCTTATCCATTCAATTCTTTCTTTTGATTAGCTTGTTTCTTATTCCTATTGCCTTAATTTGGAGAATTAAACAATTCAACCATCAAATTCAAACCTGCTTTTAGAAGTTCAGACTGCAACTAAAATAAAATCATTGTTTCACCACACAAGTTCACCAATGAAGAGAGAAAAAACTGGTTTTAAAGGTTGTAGCCTGCCGGACATTACTAATTAGTTCAATTAACATTTTTGTTGTTGTTGAGGCGTTCAAATTACAGATTGCTCGCTAGTAACTCATGAATTATTCACCAAAAGCGACATCGAAGCAATTTCAATCATCCCAAATTTCGGACTCACTAATAGGCTACTTCTTCACAATGATGTATGCTATCATTTTTTTAGCAAATTCAATAAAATGATATATATATATATATATAAAGGATTTTGGATTATCTTCTTAAAAATAAAACAGAGCGGCAGCTAACTCAGGTTAACCCAAGAGTTTGCTTAGGTCATAGATGGCCAAATGTGTGGCCTGAGTGCTGCTAGATCATGTTTGCTCCACCGCTGCTAGAGCAAAATATTTTCCTTCTTTGGAGTTGGCATTGCAATCACGATTTAGATATGCCTCTCTGGTTATGTGTCTTCATTTTCCTGGCAAACCAAATAGCAAAAAATAAAATAAAATAAAATAAAATAAAATAAAATAAAATAAAATTTAACCTCATTAGTTTCATTATTTTCCTTATTTGGCTCTTCACTTGTGTCATTACTTTCTTGATTCATGGTTTTCTTCAAGGATGAATTTTGATTATCTAGTTGCAATTGAGGATCATTATCCTCATTAGTTAATCACCATCTCAAGTTTAATCTTAATAAAATAATGAACATGACATATATCATTAAACAAGGAGATATTTCTAAATTACCCTTTTAATTAATTGTTGTTAATATAAGAAATATGTATAATTTGATAGGCATGTTTATATTCGTTACGTAGGTGTTTTAAAATGCTTTTCAATGGTATAAATTTTGTGAACATCCGTGGTGTAGTTTCAAAGATAAATCATTTCTAAATTTTACTAGTTATTAATTATAAGAGTATAATGGTAAAAAAATACTTTTTTCCCTTCCTTGCCTTAAGAATTTTGCAAACTTGAACTAGCTCATCTAATAGTGGGACAGAGAGATAATAAATAACAAAGATTGAGACAGATATCTAATTAAAGTCAATCACAGATGTATTCAGAAATTTGATAGGTAAAAAAAAAAAAAAAAATCTCTCTCATCTCTCTCACTCCTTCTTCTTCTCCAACAAAAACACCTTTAGCAACTCCTCCCCTGCTCAGTTCTAGTCCGTTTTGGGTTAGATCTGAGCAGGTTTTTTCATTTTTTCTTACTTTCTAGGTTAGGTAGTAAGTTTAGTTTAGTTGTTTCATTTTTTTTTTTTAGTTATCTACACCATTATGGTGGTTTTATCTCATTTCTGAAGGTTTATCTACGCTTTAATGGCGGTTCTTGGTTACTAGTTTAGGTTTTAAGATCAATATGGAAGGTCTCCAACGACGAAATCTTTATCTTTGTTGTCCCCAGTGACAAAATCTTCATCGTTAATTTATCCGACGACGGAAACTACGTCGGTGACTTTTTTGACGACAAAAGCTCCATCCTTAGTTACAAGAATCACTCATATTTTGGGAGTACATCTTTCTATAAAAGAAAATCAAACAAAATGGTTGGATTTTAATTCAAAAAAGAACCATTCTTCATCTTATTTAATCGTATCTTATTCATACTTGTATTTGTCTTACTATGATAATCATTTTCTTTCTCTTGTTAGATTTCTCGGTATTGTACTCTTACCGTGTGATCTTGTTTCTTTGTATTCTCTTATTTTCGGTCTTAAACTCATTGTAACTTCAAATTACCATTAATGAAAAGGTTCTTTGTTTATTCAAAAAAGAAGAAGAAATAATCAGAAATTTAATTGGATTTTCCAATGTCGAGATCGTAACTCCCTACCGTACGTACTAACCCCTTTTTTTTTTAACAAAGGTTGAATAGGGTCGTAGGTCCCGGTGACACCTAGTGAGATAGATTGAGGTAATTCTTGCTTTCTTTCAGTTAGAAGTCACGCTTTGTATGCAACTACTATCATTTTTTTTTTTTTTTTGAAAGTTGCATTGCATTCAAAAGAGCTAACTTTGGGAGTTAGCAACCCTTACATCAAAACAAGTAGAGCCATTGAATGTTGGGATATTGGAAGTTTCTCGAACATTAGATTTATATACTTCTAAAGGTTGAATAATACATGTCGGGGGTTCATTATGCCACAATATCAGCCACATTGTTTGCAGTTCTAGGAAAAAGAAAAAGCCTAAAAAGTTTGAACAATAACTAAGATCAAGTTTCACTTCCTCCAAAATGGTTTGATTTTGCCAAGTTGCTTGAGATGGCAATCCATTTTAATAGTCAAAAGGATTTTTGCAGTCTCCTTCGATGCTGAAATTGACATGTTGTGCTCCTTCACCCACTTCCCTACTTGGAAAAGCCCTAAAGCCTCTGCCTCTTCTGGTGACATGTTTTGCAGTCTCCTTCGACGCTGAAATTGACATGTTGTGCTCCTTCACCCACTTACCTACTTGGAGAAGCCCTAAAGCTCTCTGCCTCTTCTGGTGAGGATGCTGTAATTGGTTCTGCTCTGCATTGTCCAAAGTTCCCTGCATCATTTCTAAGAATTAACGAAAAACCTGCTGGGACATTTTCAGAAATCCAAGTTATATTTAATTTGTCTTGTATTGGTTAGTTAGAGGCTTCTTCCAGACTGCTTTAGGTCTTCTTAAGTTGTTAGCCTGCTGAACTGTGGGCTGGTATTTTTCTTTATGCCATAAGTTTATATATCTCTGAATCTCTATAGCTAGTTGGGCAGCGGATTGCATTTTCTTTTCAAAAGTTTTGTTACATATTTCTTTCCAAATGAACCAGATCTTGGTCATAATGATTTCTATGGGAAGTATTAGGTTAATTTTACCTATCCAGTGTTTACATGTATCTAAAAATGTTACTGAAATTTAGTTGAACTGCATAAGGTCCTGTTGCCCAGATGGCTTTGGCATAGTGATAGTGAAAGAGAAGATGTTCTAAAGTTTCTGATTCTTCACATCCAAAAGTATATTTGGGTGAAATGTCTGACATAAATCTAGCTAATTTAAGGTTTGTGGAGACCGCATTATGGAGACATTTCCAAGTAATTTTTTTATTCTTTGAGATACTTGATAGCCCAAAGATCTTTCCAGAGGAAAGAGTCGAGCATATCCAAGATATAGTTGTTAACATTCTCTCGTTTAATTTTTTATACATAAATTTAACTCAGAATTTCCCAGAGAGGAAGTTAACAACCATCCGAGGGTATCTGGTTTAGTTTCTGGTTTTACGCCTAAGGCTATACGAATACTACTGATTTGTTCTGCAAAGATGTTGGGAACAAAGAGTAGATTAGGTTTTCATTCCACTTTTTAGTGATTGGGTCAATGAGATCCATCACAAGTGTTAAATGATTGTTACTTGAGTTTTTGAGATGCCTTAGAGTACCTCCTAACTTGGGAATCCAATTATCATCCCAGATATTAATACTACTTCCATCCCCCACTTCCCATATGCTATTTTGTTCAATTAATTTTATTCCTTTGCTGAGACATTTCCGTATCCAAGAACTATTGGAAGAAGTTTTAGCTATGAAAATCGAAGATTTCCTAAAGTATTTAGGTTTTAATTGAGACACCCATAAGGCCATGGGTTCAATTAATAATCTTCAGGCTTGTTTTCCTATTAATGCTAAGTTAAACTTATGGGAATTCCTGAACCCTAACCCCCCTTATTAATAGGTTTACAAAGACAAGAATAAGCCTTAGGATAGTATCCCTTATAATTTGTTTCCTTTCCCCACCAAAAGTCTCTTTGTAAGGCATCTATCTGATAAGTGCATATTTCACATATAATTGGTGTCAATTCCATGCTAGTATTTGTTGGTTTTCTTGCGATTATTGTATATTACACTTGTTTTCTCTTATTTGTGTTTTATTAGGTAAATCATCCAAAGATAAGTAAAATTGCACTTAATTGTGCAATAAAAGAATCTAGATACAAGTGGAGAAGGGCCAAAGACCAAGTAGAACTCGTTCAAGTACAAGATTTCTACTTTTCATTATGTAGAAGACGAGAAGACGAAGGCAATGGCGAAAGAACGGAGTCATTCGGAGTTCGTATGAAGAAGTTATGAGAAAAACAAGAACTTGGAAGACTATACGGGCAAAATGGTCATTTTAAAGAACAAGTGCTATTGGCATCCCAACTGAATGTTAAGGGACACCTTCCGGTTAAGGGGCAGTCAAGTTCAAGGGAATTGTTAAAGGAAGTCCGGTCTTTTACTTAAGGCTGTCAAGATTCAAAGACTGTTAAAGGCACCTGGATTATTATTCAGGGAACCTCTTCTTCTTCCTTATTATGAACATGAAGAACATGAGCTATTCTTAATGGTGGTCATCATGATGATCACGATGGTGATGTATTTGATCAGCAATGTTTTTCGAATTCGAATACATCACTAGATTCCTGGGGACGATAGAAATAATGGGTACTAGCCTGATTTCGATAAATCAATCATACTCGAGTTTGGAAGAGGATTATTGGTTGCTGCCATTGAACCCGAGCTTGGAGATTCTGCGATGAAGAACAGAGAGAACTGCAGAGAAGGTGCTGCTCGAGTTTATCCGGTGAATGATGGAGTTGGGTTGCTGCCGTTGTTGGAAAAGAAAACAGGGACTGGTGGTGGTAATGAACTCGGGTGATCAAAAATGATGAGAGTTCATCTCGTTCAAACATGGCAGAGACGATGGGTGCTGTTGATGATTGTGCTGCTGGCGATCGAAATTACTGGCAGAGCTAGGGATGATAGCAGCGACGGAGAGAAAGATAAGAAGAAGATGGGTTTTGAGTCGAGGTAAAACAGGGAGGTGCTGCCATTGACGATGGAACTGAGTAATGGTTTCTAACATTTGCGGGTGAGAGATGATAACGTCATTAGAGGGACCCTCCCAGCACGAGAAGCAAAAAAGAAAGAGGAAAATAACGCGTGGTGGGGCCAAGTCGCAGTAATTCTCAGAAGAGAAAACACAGGCTTTAACGCTTTTTGGAGAAAAGGGTTGATTTGATGCAACGCGGACCATTGAATCTGGACATATCATAGGGTCCTTGGACGATCGAACGGATTGGAAATTCTGTACATATTTCTTAGGTGCACTCCGTTACACCAAATCAACACTATTTAATTACACATAAACAGAAACCCTTTTCACTGACCCTGCCTCTTTATCATGTCCGGTTTATTAGGAAAAATGTCGCGGCTCCTCTTGTATAAATAGAGGTCGAAATGATTGGCGAATTTTTGCGTATCACGAATTTTACAATCTTATTTGCGTACGTTTGCAACTACGAACCCAAGACGCGTATAATATGGCATTCCCGGATTATTTGCGAATCGTTCGCAAACTTTACGTATCGAGAATAATACGTCCAGCTTAATTCGCCAGAATTACGTAGCCTTTACGTTTTCAGCCGCTCCACTTTTTTGAAGCTTAATCGCCTCCCAAGATACACAACCCAATATTAGACATTGTTGTAACTTTTATGAAACAAAAATGATCAAGAATTTGAAGGTGAAGGTGAGAGATCTCAAACTCACTGGGGAAGATCTAATGACTCAAACAAACATATTGAGTATATTTTTTAATATCATCATATTAAGTTTCTTTTTTCTTTAAATAACTCACAATATGCATAAAAATTAGTCTATGTCCTTATAAATACAAATTATTTATTAAAAATAGATATCGAATTTTCGTGAGCCGAACTCACATTCATAAATCGAATTATACACGTACGTATGCCGTTTCAAATTATGACGAATCACGTCCCGTTAACCGAATTTTGGACCAAATTTGGGTTTTACAAAACTGTATAATACTTATACGTTTGCTGCCCGCACGTTTGCCGAATCCCAAATTGCTAACTAGGTGTAAGAGACCAAGACACTTCATTTACACTTCTTCTTTAGTCATTTCGTTTGTGTCGAGAAGACAGAAACATAGTGAGAGATAATGAGCGAGAAATAAAGTTTCATGCTTTTTGTTGCGAGCTTTTGTTTTTAGTTTCGTTTTAATTTCTTCTTCTTTATTTATTTGCCAGTACTTTTTAATTATGAGTAACTAAACTTCTAATTGACTAGGGATGATTTCAAAGTCCTGAACTATGAAGCATTAATTTCTTTAACCACGTTTATTTCAAGTTTTATTTTATTGTTGATTATCTTTATTATTTTTAATGTATAAGAATATTGAGGGGTTATTTAAAATGATCAATTAAATTAACCAATCAATACTTCTTCTACTAGTTTAGGGTTGTGTGATACGTGTAATTGTCATATCAACTCTTTACACAAGTAGTAAATCGCAAGAGCTGACAAAGGGATTGTTAAGCAATTGTGTGTAAAGATAACACTAGTAAGAAGGCCGAGCCTATGCGTCTGATGCTAGGATCAACCTGATTCACAGAGTGTAAACCATTCGACTAATTTACACCTTGAGAGCTTATTCTTGATGGGTTGGTTGGATAGAATCTAGTAGTCGAGCGCTTCCGTATCCAGTGACAGTAGGAATCCGGGGGATAGCAAAGCTTATTGCTATTCTACGGTTGGTAATAATATAAGTTCAACAAGAAATAAATTTGTATTTAATTAAGTTTCGGTTCAGTGACGGCGAATGATTCCCTGGTCATCTTTCTCCATATTATTTTAAATCAATCTTTACTATTTTGTTTTCTTAGTTGCTTTAATTTAAAAATCTAAAAAATCCCACTTTTGGTTACTTTTAACAACTAGAAACTCCCAGTCGTACGTGGGAACGAACTCCTTGCCATTATATTACCAGTTAATTGTGTGGAAAGAAATAATGAATTTGTTGTGTAAACGAAGCGCACCACTATCTTATTAGTGATTTTTTTTGCTAAGATAAAGCATCCCATTTGGTAGCTTGCCATACTGGCCTGTTAAGATATTTTGGTTAATAGTGAAAAGGTATTTTGGTTTATGATATTTATGGTACATAGGAAGAATAAACTTGAGTAAATTTATTCTATCATATTTTTAACAAAAATTTACCTTTTTTCTTTCGAAATGAAAAATTATTACTGATACTGAAAAGATTTTTGTATCCATAATGTTTGTGGTACACACAAAGAATGAATGAACTAAAGTAAATTTCTTGTAGAGAACATTCATTTCATAAACGACATGCTTACCTGTAATTGTGGTATACACGAAGAGTGAACTAAAGTAAATTAATTTCTTGTAACGACCATTCATTTCATACACAACATGCACCTTTCTTACTGTGGGAAAGTTTGTTGGAAAATCTGAATATCCATAAAGCAGAAAATCCTATCGTGAATGAAAAATGTAGCGACTGAATGATTGGAGATATGAATGGGACTGATGGAAAAACACTCATACGAAATGCAGAAGAATTAAAAAATAAACTACTTAAATGTTGATATTTTGGTTTATGATATTTATGGTACATAGGAAGAATAAACTTGAGTAAATTTATTCTATCATATTTTTAACAAAAATTTACCTTTTTCTTTCGAAATAAAAAATTATTACGATACCTGAAAAGATATTTGTATCCATAATGTTTGTGGTACACACGAAGAATGAATGAACTAAAGTAAATTTCTTGTAGCGAACATTCATTTCATACACGACATGCACCTTACCTGTAATTGTGGTACACACGAAGAGTGAACTGAAGTAAATTAATTTCTTGTAAAGACCATTCATTTCATACACAACTTGCACCTTTCTTTCCGTGGGAAAGTTTGTTGGAAAATATGAATATCCATAAAGAAGAAAATCCTATCGTGAATGAAAATGTAGCGACTGAAAGATTGGAGATATGAATAAGACTGATGAAAAACACCCGTACGAAATGTAGAAGAATTACAAAATAAACTACTTAAATGTTGAGTAAAGTTCCATAATAGTAACTATAACTATATCTATATGAAAATGAGAGATACGTTAATCCAACATTGATGGGAAAGGTTAAGCCAAACTAAGCCATTAGCGGCCAATAGAAATGTCATGGGAAGTGCATTTCTTTTGAAGACCACTGGTTACTAGAAGTGATCGTGATAACAATGCTTTGAGCATATTATTCCCTATCATGACATTTAAATCTCAATGAAGAATTCAAATCAAAATGTTACAAGCCATTCTTCAAGTAGCATAAGTCGAAGTTCATGTTTTTTTATACTTAAGACTAGGTATCACCGGGGCCTTACGGCCCCGGCTCAACCTCTAATTTGTATCATGTGTCACATAGTGTTTGATAATCAACATAGGGTTTTTAACGTGCTAGGTTACGTGAAAATATTTTAAAATATTTTGTTTTTTTTTTTGAAAATTATTTTAAAATATCATTATTTTTATTTTATTTATATATCCCACGCGATTGATGTAGTCTGGTTTATGTTATCCGGAAATAATCATTAATGAATTTTCATAAATAGAAAAATCATTTGTGTCTAATTTAATCTCATTACGGTCCCGACTCAACCTCTTTTAGTCTTAAGTGTACATACTAATTCATGATCTGGCATGTACATAATGAAACCAATACATTAAGAAAGACTACAACTTAGTCATAGAATAAGTCTATATTTAGGCATGCAGTTCCACCAAAATATATCTTGGAAACAATATCAATCACTTGATTTTATTTTATTAAAATTAATCCCTGATAAGTTTTAAAACCAATCATCGTTACTGAAGACCGAAATAAAGAAATCAAAATAACGAATAGATCCATGCTGGAAACTATAAATTAGTTCAGTTTAGTACATAATGGTGATAACAATGAGAGAGCAACAAATGAGGTGACATTTTATCTACCAAACATATTTCAATATACTTAGAGAATGATACAGAACAAAAGTGCTCAAATTGGGTGAACCTCATTTAAAATTAAATTTTCGGGCTTTTCTCCGCAAAACAGATGTGATATACTTAACATGTGATTATTAGCCTAATCTAGTCAAGCTAAGGCAAGACTACACAAATGACATGTAGTAGAGTGAATGGACTACAGCAATGTGACACAAATGTACCAATGCGTCTAAGTTCCCAGTTTAGCTAAAATCAATTGGTATATTAATTAGCCTCCTCAATTTTGAACTTAAAAAGTATTCCAATTCATAATTAATTGTCACTTGTTAAAAGATGAAAATTTAATTAGACCTTCAATGATCTTCACAATTTATTTTCTTACTCTTTGTAAATTTATGATGCTCCCCAGTCATGAAAACACAAATTATAATACCATTAATTATGCAGTGTATTTCATGAAATACATGCCAATAGGACAAAACGATCTAATACTATTAAACATCTAAAATACATCTTTAATGGCATAAAAAGTATTTCATGAAATACATGGCTCAAGAAAAAAATGGTATAGTATGTCAAACAGAAATAATTAGATCATTTTTTTCAAAGGAAGAGACTAAACCTGCATACTTTAAAGTGTGTATTAACTGCATAATTAGATCAATCTTTTTAACAGATAGATGTTAAAATGCTTGATATTAACAAAACAATATGACAACAAATAACCAACAAAAAAACTCATCGAGTAATATGATTATATGTAAAATTTTGCAGAAACTCATTAACAAAATTGGAGATGAAAAAAGTTAACACTTATAAAAAGTAAATTAACAATCCCAAACAAAAAATAAAATAAAATAAAATAAAAGCCCTAGATAAGTACATATACATATTGTAGTTAAAATCACGTTCAACCAAAATATGAAAGCAGTAATATATGTTTATTAAAAAATGACATGAAATTCATAAAATTTAACGTAAAATGTAGCATCACATTACCTTTTAATTTTAAATGTCTGTCTTATGCTAGTCATTTAACCCTGAAACCAAATGTATATGTCTTTGAATTGCGTTTGACTTCCCATATTCATACTTCAGTTTTATACACTATAAGACCTTCTTTGCATATTTTTATTCTTTGTCGATCCAAAATTCGATCCATGTTTACACTATATTTTTGTTATGAATGTTTTTTAAACGTTAACGTCCTACGTTCCCGTCTTTTATTTACTTTTCATTCATCTTTGTAATAATTAATAGTTCCCAAATTTTTCTTTTTGATCTTCAGATCCATGATTCGGGAAAAGACTCATATTATCATGCTATCTCTATATCATTTATGTTACTTGTTTTTTTAGGAATGAAATCACTTCTCCGTCTATTTCTTTTAATATTTTTTTTCAAAACAAAACATGGAAAACATGAGTTCTCTATTTTTTAATGTTGTAAAGATGTTTATGAGATTCTTTTGTATATGCCCCCTCATTAGACTCTGAATCTTCTCTGAAAGATTTCTACAGTAGATAAGATCAAGCATTTTATCGTCGCGCGAAAATAGATGAGTTGTGGAATTTTTCCTGCATTGTTGATTTCATCATTGTCATCCAATTCTAAAAATTAAATAAACATGCTGGCATTCCGGTCTTTGTCTAATTTTTGTTAGTGTCTAAACTTTGTCGGCTCGTATTTTTGTCTTTTCTTTCGTCGTACATATATATATGATCCTATTATACTAATGTTTAATCCAATCTTTTTTAGATTTATATAACTTAATCGGATTATACTACAAAAACTTGGTCTCGGACCTATACCATTCTCCATATATATTGTTCCAACTCATATACTTCATTGGAATCCATCGGTTTTCTAATAAGGAAATAAGGGCGTCGTGTGTAGGGTTTCTTTTATGGTATCGTACATAACATTGACTATTTTATAACGATTTGTTTTTCATCTATTGAACTATTTTGATCCAAAGTCTAAACTATCTTGGTTGAGAGATATTCTCTTTTTACTATTCTCCAAAACCATATATTTTATTGTTCTCAAACTTCAGCTTTCGTAATATGAAAACTTTGTTATTATCTAGGTTTAGCATTAAACCTTGTTATTCTGTTGGTTTATATAGCCTATTTTTTATGCCATCTTGTGATTTGTATGCTTAAGACGGAATTCTAACTGATTTTGGAAATCATTTAGTTTCAGGAAATAGTGTAGATTGGTTGATAAGTTTCTGTATATTTTTAGGTGTTTTGGAATTAGTGTGTCCTTTTGGTCTTAAACCTTAATAGTTTAGCAACAAACTTAACAAACCCGTCAGTATATTTGCGTTATATACATGTAATATTGTGAATGTCGTTTTTTTATCTCAGTAAGCCAGTTTTTCCACGTGAAGTACTAACCTGTAACTTGATTTCAGTCATCGTAATTTAACAAATTTTAGAAGGTCACACGTTAAAAAATTACTTGATAAATCCCTAAAACAGTTATTCATCTAACCCAGACATTTTGTTTGTCTTGGGGTAAAAAAAACTATAGATTGATCTAGTTGTGTTGAATGTGAATTAGCTCCTTACCTTTAATATGTAATTCTTATGCGCGAAAGTGTCAGAACTTTAAAAATAATAAAAAAAAATTATTACATATATGTGATAGGTACTGGTACTGCAACCATCTATTCTCTATTCCATTGTTATTCTCCACATGTCCATGCTTGAGTTTAGTTAATGCAACCACATATCCTCTATTCCAGTGCTAAATATTCAAGCATCTACAGAAACTATACCCGGTTATTTTGAACATTGTTTTTCCACCTTAGTAAGTCCGATTTGTTGTTGGAAGTACTGACCCTGTAACTTGATAATTACTCAGAGATGAATATTTTGCTACATCCCAAGTTCATTAAGACTTGGAGATATTAACTTGACTACCCTACTTTATATTAAATATATGTGATGCGATGGTTGCAGCGAGCAGTTATAGCTCAGCTCGACTGAATTGCGATGACTTGAAATCCAAATGCAGTTATGGCAGTGCAATTCATCAACTTTTGTGCTGTCTTTTCCATCATCGTGAATATTGTTGTATCTCTGTCATCCTTTACAGCCAAATTCATTTGATACCTATGTATATTCTCTGACGATAGTAAGTCTCCATGTATTTTCCATCCATTTATTTAAAAATGTCGTCCATTCTCACCATGGTATATTATCTCAGAAAAAAATAAAATACACTTGCTACATCAAGGTTCCTCAAGCCCAATCCCAGTACCATTTCCTACCAGGCGAATGTTTTTCCCTTCCACTTACTTGAAGCATCACACATTTAGCCATGTTTTATTCTAATTTTTTCTGGAGCATAAAGAAAAAACAAAGAGAAATCAACAGGAAATCAAATAGATAGAAAACCTCAGATTAGGGCTAAAAAAATAAATCAAATCTAGGATTATGTTGTTAGAAAAGAGGGTGAGGGAGAAACCGAACAACAACAACAACAAAAAAAAAAAAAAAGAGCCTAGGGTTAGAGTTCTTACCCAATCTTCGAATCAACCTATTGCCAAACATATCAAATATTCAACTAAATACACAATTATCAAATTTTCACTGTCAATTGCATCTTGTATGGTCTTCCTATTTTCGTTGGAATCATCCGATTATGGCGAGCCAATCATGGTGATTCCATTCTCTCCTTTTTTAAGCCTGCAAAAATTAATTTTGTAGTTTTAGTACATAATAAAAGTCATATAGTCTTAATTGTCTTCTGCGTACTTATTTTTTATTGAATTCACCAATTTCTGGTATATCCAGATTGATCAACACTCTAGAGGCAGTGGTGATAGCTAATGCAAGTGCACCTACTGCAAGGTATACTTGCCTATTGGGTGAACAAATAAATGCTAATGTCAGCACATGTTGGGGTTAATTAGTAACAGACCAATAACCTTGGAACTCGCTTACAAATGTTCCAGTAATAATAACAATTATCGGAGTATTCGAGTGTTCATCTACAACATCCTCTTTTACTGATTTGCATCATTTCTCCCATAGAGTGACCTTCATATCAACCCTTGTTTTAATTTTAATTTAAGAAAGTTAAGTTATATAAACACTCGTATCTAAGAGAACTGAAAATAATCAATTAGGTAGTAGATGTGTGCAAAATAGTTAATTACACAGTACAACAGCAATTTCATTGACAAAAAAATTCCCTTATGTTTTTGCCGAGCTACGGATCTTAATTTTGACCGCATGGTTATTGTAGAAATCCTTTATGTACTGACCCAAAACCTCTTTGGCCTAATTATCCTTCAAATTGGCACAAATATCATCTAATATCCTATATTCGTCTTCGCTTCATTTAACTGTTCACAATCATGCTAGAACTCTATTATTTATTTAACTTCATTTATCGCTCTAGCAAATATGTAAACATAAATAAGGCATACGTTCACATGACAGTTGGCGGAAAATGTACACAATTCCCTTCAAATGCAACTATTAATCCCCCAAAAGTCTTTTGGCAGCAGACATGTATTAAATACCTTTCATGTGCAATGTGAATTATTTTTTAAGGAAGATTCAACTCCAGACTGCTGCATACCATTCGGACGCACTGGCAGCCCTAAGCCATGCATGAGATGCCATCATTCCTACAAAAACAAATCCATCACATTTAGAAGATAAAAACTCCCCAGAAAGGAACCAAAATATAGTTAAAAAGTAAAGCACCAAACTTACTTCAGCAATTGAGATGGTTTCTTCCAATGTTGAAAAATAAGTAAACAATTCATTGTACATAAAAATAAAAATAAAAACAGAAAATTTGCGTTAGAAAGATTAGAAGAATATGAGCTAACTTTTAGAGCTATAAAAAAATTGGGACTTCTCAGATTGAGACTTGAGTTTTCGGACACACATAATTAATCAAAATAAGCAAAACCCGATTTAAAAACCAAGGATCAATTTTGACCGTGGGTAAAATAATTGTTTGTAAGGTTGCAATCGCTCATAAAACAAACAGTAAATGCACAATATTTCTTTACTTGTTATTTTTAGTTTTCTTTCGGAAAAATCTACCAATAAAGTTAAAGCATATGCATCTATACATACATTATTCTATATGCTTAAATTCCAATCAAAGAGCATCACATTAAACTCAAAGAAGGAAACCAAATAGCTCTATTGAAACAAATGTTCGGCTCATCAACAACTTTTTCAACACAATGTTCCTTCATCTCTAGCATATCTAGTAGAGGTAAAGATACTTGAATGGGAATGCCCGAAGAATCAGAAAAGTGGTCGAACATTTTAACACATCGTGATCTTAGAGGAAAGTACTTGCAGTTGTGACCACATGTGTCACCTGAAAACTCACCCGAGTCCATGGATAAGCCAGGGACGGAAAATCGGATTGATTTGTATGCATAGATAACTTTAGTTCAAAGCTGAATCCACTTAATTCCTTTGTAGACTCTTTGGAACTGGAATCTAGAACTCGTGTGTTGCTCTCTGTCCAGCCTCTTCGGTAAAGATGCAAAATCTTACTAAAGATATATATTCTAGCCTACAAAGGAAGTACTGTTGAGGTTTTAGAGCAACATGAACCTTGGATTTGCTAAACGCATCCAAATATATAAACAGGTTGTTAGCATTGCAGTCATCAATAACTAAGTTCTTTTTCCAATTTGTTTCTCAACAACCCACCTTTTTTTTTTGTTTTTTTTAAAAGGGGTTGGATTTTATTAAAATTAAGCATTACATTTTACAATTCGAGCTTTTGGAACTGCATTCTGGTCATTTGATACAATTCTAGTAAGGAAGGTTCGGTAAGTGTGGTCTCAAATATGTGTTGTAGCTGTTGCTGGATTGTTTATCAGTTTCCTTACCGCTTCATTAGCCAGCTCGTCCGCAACTTGATTCGCTTCCATGTACGCATGTGCTACTTTGTTGTGTGGAATTTCCTGTAATAGCGGATGGATCTCTTGTAACATTCCTCTTATGTACCAAGGCGTTGTTTGCCATTGTTGCAGTAGTTGAGTCAATGCCTGAGAGTCGACTTCGAACCATACTTTTTGCCATTGTTGTTGAGTTGGCAGTCTTGCTGCTATAAGGAGACCTCCATGTTTCGCATGGATTGTTGTTGTGATTCCGATTGGTGCCGATATTGCTTGTATGTCCTTCCTGATTTCGACAAATTATTGCCACTCCTGCTGGTCTTAGATGTCCTTTTATTTCCGCATCCGTTTTGATTTTGATCCATTCCGGTGGAGGTGGTTGCCAGTACACTAAAATGGTATTGTGGGATATGGTTGTTGGAGGATGTTGGTAGTGTCATCTTTATTACCTCATTGATATCTTTAGGTGGTTGGGGTGGAGGTGGTGTATTTGGTTCTGTGAATTATTTATAAGGAAGATCCAACTCCAGACTGCTCCATACCATTCGGAAGCACTGGCATCCCCATGCCATGCTGTTGTTGTTGTTGCTGATGTTTCCCTGGTTGTTGTTGCTTTTTTCGTTGCTGTTTTACTCCCGAATCTGGGATTCTTGCGAGATGGTAAAAAATTAGGTGCAATACCTGTATGGAGTGTGTGCATTTGAAGAAGATGTGAGATGTTGTCTCTGGTTGGGTTGTGCATCTGGGGCATGTTGCTGAGTTGGTGATGGTGAGCCTGTGAAGGAATTGGAGTGTTGATAGTGCTGCACGTCTACTTATAGTTGAATTGATCCTAAGATGGTCAGCTCACCAAAGAGGACAATATATTTTACCTAATCAGCATGATAATATATATATGATAGTTCAACTTGAGAAACTTGGTTTGACCTAATAACCATTGGAGCATCCAGTCTTAAATTAAATCAATTGATGTTGTATGACTTGGGTCCTACACAAAAGAAAGAGCACATTAAGTGAGCCGCAACCCACGTGTTGTGTTATACTGTTATCATCTGTTTACCCAATAGGCAAGCCGCACCTACGTAAGACAGGATAGAGATACTTTTACAAATGTATCTATATATATGAATTATACTCTTTCAAATGTTTGAATCATTTTAAATGGTTTGTATCCCTTTTCATTGATCGTCAGTAGACTTCTCATCAGGTGCGAAGGTTACCGAAGACGAAGACCACCTAAATCTTGGTATTCCATGGCTAGCATATGAAATACTTTTGAGAGGAGAAATACAGATACCATAGTTGATGTATTAAGGACAACTGCAGGTTTAATGCAAGGGCAATCAATTCAACATATTCTCCTATATAAAGAAGTGCTGAAAAAATATTATTCGTGTTGTTTGAAGGAAAACAATATAGAGATGAAATTTTTTCTACACGTACGCCTATGTCGCACTATATAATGGCATTTCTACTCCATAAAAAGTGCTGAGAAAACAATATTGGTGTTTCTTTATTTCTTTTTTTAATAGAAGACAATATAGAGATGAAAGGTTTTCTACACACCTACATTGCAAGTATTGCACTATATAATGGTACTGTAAAGCGTATAAACATTTTGGCTTACACAAATAACTATGCTATCTCGTGGGAGTCGAACCCACAACTACATGTGTCAAATCCATGTGCTCTGCCATTTGAGCTAAGACAGCAAACACAACTATTAATTGTTGGTTCGAAGAAGAGTGTGCCTAACACACTGATTTATATGCACATATAACCCTAGCTTCATGATATTAAAGGTATAGTCAACATTGCCAAAGATTTATTAAATAACCTCGTCTACAGCTTACCTTGATAAGCATTTCTACTTCTTGTTTAAAGACCGAAAACATAAGCCAACCTGATGTCGGTATTAAGTACGCAAGTTCTGAGAGAAATGCATCATCTATAAATTCTGGAGAATGTTAGGAAACCCACATGCTTCCCAAAGCAAATGCTTTGCCATTAACATTTCGCGACAGAGAAATAATAGAGCTTACCTTTAGAACCACCTAACTCTTTAATCTGCAAGGTTGCTTCCCGAAGAAAATGCATTGCCGATAACATTTTGCAATAGAGAAATAATGGAGCTTACCTTTCGAACCACCTAATTATTTAATCTGCAAGGTTGCTTGGCTATCCAACTTACTGAACTTGGTATTTAAAACCACAGTGTCATCTGCTTCTCTTCTATTCTCGCGCTCCAAACTTGGTCTTACACCATTTATCAAATGTCTCAAGCTTTCCTTACTACTTTTGACATTCGGTCTTGTACACATTGAAGCGTAACTTTGTGCCCCTTGTGAAACCGAGTCCGTACTTGCCTGCCAATTGCATACATAAGATCTGAGAGTGAAAACAATTTGTTAACAGTGCTAATCTCGTTAATTGTTTATGTGGACGTGCATAGACATACTTGCTTAACATCACCGATCATGATGCGGCCTAGAAGCTGAATATAAACAGAGAGAAACATTACCAAGGAACCCGAAAACAATAAAATAAAACATGCATGATTGGGCGGAACAATAGATAAGCCAATAGGATTTTCTACTAAGAATTCGAAGTGCGACACTTGCAAATACACAACGTTGAATGATACTCAAGTTTATATGCATATAAATTCTGCTTATTTAATTTATGAATAAGAAAGTCAAAAAGAACAGCATATTATAAACTAAACACAAAAAAAAAATGATGATTAATATTATCAGTAGCCAACAAAGAACCCTTGCATAGATGTAACATCACCTAAATGGATACTGCGAGACTTAAAATTGATACGATCAATTGTTTCATGGTGACTACATCCTACAGACATGTAATAGACTTGCATTATCGCTACTAATAAGGGCTTCTTATTGAGCCTAAAGATGAATCTCAAATTAAGAACAAATTATTTCTAAACTACTATAAGTTATTTGCTGAAGTGGTGAACAAAGCACATATGCAGACGAATCTAAAGCAGCAATTACGGTAATACATCTGAGTAAAAACTTAAAATTTCACATAATTTTTATTTAAGCGAATTTTTGATAACTGAGAGAGACAAACAGGAAAGCATTACAAACCACGAATTTAATCATTGCATGGCTCCTAGTAATACTTTCCATCTTTGAAAGAATGACCTAGTCTGAGTCCTTGATATGTAGTCAAACATTGGAAAGTTTTGTATAAAGAAGACTGAAATTTATCGAATAGAAATAAATCAAATAAATAAAGACTACCTACAGGGGAAATATGTTTCCAAGAATTCTGAAGTCCCGTTGCTGCCGCAGTTGATGGTCAAAAAATATAAGTATTGAATCTTCGACTTTCCCTCCAAGAATTTTGAAGTGACTGTTGCTGCTGTAGTTGATGATAAAAAAAAAAAGTATTAAACCTTCGGTTTTCCCTCCATTAATACTATCTTCTTCCCTCAAACTCTTGCAAGTTCCCCGAATTTGCAAATATGGTATCTTTTAGACGAAGGAATTGCTTCCAGAAGGTATCGTGTGTAGTTAGTCGGGTCATAGTTGCCAGGACAGTAGGTCCCTAGCCATTAGGTGCGGTCCCAATTTTTAGTTAGTCATAGTTTCGTTTTATTAATTGGGTCATAGTATCCGATACCCACGATCCAACCAATTGGAACAGTCACAGTATTTTGTTAGTCTAGTTTGGTGGTCTCAGTGGACGGGACCAACACCTAAAGTACACACCTTTTAACGAAACCTACATTTATATTCCGCATAAGCTCATCTATATTTCATCAGTGAGATTCTCAATCCAATTCACCCCATTTACGAAGCATGGTACCGTTCTATTATAAAAACTTATAAAATTAAAATAGATCAAATTTACCTAAACCATGTTAGGAACAATAGTAGACATATCAACATACTGATCAATCAGGATCATCAAGATCGGCATACCAATACTTCTTCCCTTAGAAGAGATGTCCCCATGAACATAGTCAACAGGTCGTATCTGTATACAAATAAACTAATATATTTACGTTGTATTAGGTGGAAATAATCAACCTGGAGATTTATATGTATCTTATTACGCTTGGTGCTGCAGCTAACGAAGTAAGTAGATTCTTAGACAAAACTTTTCTGGAGTTGTGATGGGTTCATTCAATAAACTAATGTCCATCACTCGTTACAGATTTGGAATTCAATTAAGACGCACTTAAGATCCCATGTTTATCATGTGTGTTGCTGATGTTCCTATAGAGTGGAATGAAAGTTCCTATGGAGTGGAAATAAGTTTAACTCAAACTAACCAAATATATTAATTTTGGTGTAATTGAGGTATATTCATGTCAAAAAAGAAAAAAAAAATTATATGATGCTCAGACAATTTAAAAAAAAAAAACAACACAGTAGAAAATAAATATAAAACAGAACCCAAAAGTTTTTTTTTTTAAATGAATATAATTTGACCGATAAATATTAACACCACGTAATAATAATAAAGTTAAGCCGGTATATTTTTTGTTTTGGACAACTGATGGGTCATACAAAACAACATCCGTCCTGTTATGGAACATAGCTAAGTTAATTTGAGAAGAGGAAAAACTATAAAATGAGAAGAGGATGCTGACCGTTGGAATGATACTTGAGAAGCCCTAATACAATTTGGAACTCATTCAATGTAGCATACACTCAGTGAAATACTCGCAAGCATCTATACCTTATCTATTAGCCCATTATCAACCGTTAATCCCCCAAGACCTCAAAGTGTATTTCCTGATTTCTCTAAGATGCACAAAACCAAGCCTAATAAAATTAAAATTGAATCTTAATTTTTCAACTCCTCTAAGAAAAAAATCTAAACCTTAGTGACCAATTTATTGGTTGCAATCAACTGCAAAAATGTATGCACAATATCATCTTAGAGATGTTTGAAGACTCCGACATGGGACTTATAGATTCCTATTGAGTAAGGATGCACCAAGTACAATAAATTTGACTGTGCCTAAAATAGTAATACAGAACCAAACAAACAATTTAGATAGTTTTATTTGAAGTTCCTGAGCAAGCATGGCCGGAAAAAATTATTAAGAAGTCAATATAGAACCAAATAATATTATCAAGGTGCGCAAGTTATCAAAATAAAAATAAAAATAAAAATAAAAATTCAGGTACAAAGGTAAATGTCAATACCAGCAATTAAAATTAATCATTGCCCTCGAAAGAAGTTCAATGGCATCAGTATAATTCAATTGGATGGTGTCCTTCTCAGCTGCATCCTTATCAACGCTCACATAAAAATACACTGTGTAATGTTGTTCATGGACAAACTTTAGAAAGGATAAATTGTTCAACCAATTCCGTTCTAAAAAACCCTGAATTTAAGAAATCCATTCCATGAATACACGATAAATATCACCATCAAAACTACATTGACGCGCACGGGTTTACCTCTAATATATGTTCGCAGCTCTGTAAGTGAACAAAAGGAAGAAAAGAAAAGTAAAATAAAAGGTATCAGACACCTTACCCAATGTCACTTTTCCCTAGTATCTCTTTGTACTCTCACCCACTATGAAGAGAACAACAAACTCAAAATATCATTTTTTGAGTAAGTGCGCGCTCGTTCTAATATGGGATGCAAGTGTGGGGGTGCAGGAATGCAATTCTAGCATAACGTGTACGAACATTGTCGATTTACTCCCCACCGCGCAGAAGCTACATTAAATTAGCACCAAAAATGAAAACAAAAAGAATTTGCACTGAATAAGCTTACAAAAACCCAAGAACAACATAACTGATTATACCTGGCTAAGGTTCATCACTATTATCTATGTCTGTGTTCAACTTCTATGCCCATTAATTGCATCTCTAGGATCCTCTATACATACAAACTCAGGTCCTTGTCAAGCATCTTCTTGCAAAAATCTTTGGAAAAAAGGTTTGCACACGGTAACATAAAGTCTATAAATTTCAACATGACTTGATGCTTCAGCTGCAATCCAAGGGCAATCAATTTCCAACATATTCTCCTCCATAACAAAGTGCTGAGAAAACAATATAAAGATGAAAACATTTCTACATGTATGCTTATGCTCCAATTTATATATACTGACGTCAGAAAGCATATAAATTTTGCTTACTTAAATAACTATGACATCTGTGGGAGTTGAACCCACAACTACATGGGGGATAGACCATGTGCTCGCCATTTGAGCTAAGACAGCAAATACAATTATAATTTCTTGTTCAAAGAAATTCAAGAGCCAAGTAAATGTATTTTTGAATAGTGCCTGTCGTAAGTTGCCAGAGACGGTATCATCCAAACAACAAACAGAGCCCTGGTAGATACATAAGATGTTTAGTAAGAGGATACAACTTGAATGGAGACTAAATTAAGATGCAAAAACATTTTCGTGAACAGTTTCCACTTAGTAGCAAAGGATAAAAAAACTCCATTCCAAGATACTGCAACGTCTCTGATGCACTTTTCTTGTATTCCATATAGTTGCATCACCGACACTCAATTATCGATGCTTGATAATTCTAGAACAACAACTATGTATACTGATATATCAATCAGCATGTGTTTGCGAAAGCTACTATGACCCCGCTATAAGTTAGTTAAAAACTTCACTACCAATTATCAATCATCGCTGCTTGGTATTATAACCTGGCTATTTACTACGATACAGGTTGAAATACCCTTACTACCGCTAGGCATTACGATTGCATTCGCATAGCCACAATATTTACTTGTAATCTATCCAAAAACTTCGATCAGTGGTACTCAAAGGTTTCTTATGATGAACAGAAATGTAAGCTTTTAAGATTAAAAGTGTAATCAACATAACCTTTAAAAGTGACCAAACAAACAACTTTCCAAAAGCAACTGCAGCGCCATTAACATTTTTTGATAGACAAATGATGGAGCTTACCTTTGCATCCATCTGATTCTTTAATCGGCAAGGCCGTTTGGTCATACAATCATGCTAGGCTCAGCTGACACCGTTTTCATCAAATACAATATTTATCACTATATTCCTGTGATAGATTCTTTGATTTCCTGTGATTCTTTAACAATATTTCTTTTTCATAAAGGTTAAAAATAGATTGAAAAGGAGCCGAGGAACTCGATTCAGATTTTAGAATTGATTTCCTATTTTTTATTTCACAGGAATATTTGTAATTTAAAAGTTTGAATCAATCATAATAAACCCATAATCATCATAAGAAAATTTTAAAAACAAAAACATGGTAATCATTACGTGTTGATATAACTAAGCGTGAGTTTGTCTTATTCAAATAACTAAGCGTAAGTTTCTCTTATATTCAATTATGTTAGCCCAATTCAAAATCATAGCGTAATTGTGATGTCTCAGGTGGTAAATATTTAAGGAATTCATGATAACAAACATATCTATACAATCTAAAAGGAAAATACAATCTATACACCACAAAAGCAACCCAAACAATCACTACCAAACACCATTCACAGAAATTCAAACACAGAGTTTGTATCATCGATAATTGATAATTACCTTGAGATCTCCGGGCATATTAGCACCGAGTGCTTCTGCGAGATCGACACTGAGTGCTTCTGCGAGATCGACACTGCATCATGGTAAAGTTTGATCTTTCAAATGCTTTTGCGAGTTCATGATCACCCAAGAAGTAAAACATATAAATCTCAAAAACTGTAAAAGCAAAATCTAAAACCATGCTTGACTTCGGGTTCGACATATACACCTGATTGCACTTGTCAACCACCCATTAGTATTATTTCCAATCATTGGATCATCACAACAACCCAAGTTGCAATACCATATAATCCAGACCCCAGTGAAGGCAAGTTCGTAAACGATTCGTGTCCTGGTGTATCAATAGGTTGCCCAGTTTGGTGTGTAATTTATTCGGCCTCACCTTCTTGTACGTTAATTACTCATATATCCAAACCTTCAAAGTAACACTGAGTTAAGTTATTACCTGAAAGTGCAAAATCCTTTGAATCCCACTACATCCAATGCTGACCAAATACCATAAACATGATGTTGTTGACTCAATGTTAATGACTACTCATCACTTACGTAATGTCAGTAAAAAGAATATACAAAACCATTAAATATAGAGTACGATCTATACGTTAATCAAAAACAATACGTTAATTAAAACTCAAAAGGGATCGGTTTTAAGTTTGTAAAATCCATATACCTTTTCAATAAATATTGGACATAGACTACTGACCTCAGAGAAAATGTCTTTGAGCGTCTTATCCAGTCTCCACACTTAGGTGACCGTCTGCTGGAGAAGAAGTAAAAGACAATGGCTGTTTAACACTCTTAAGTTAGGCCAGATGTGTTTAACAATCTTAAAATGACAACTTGATTAGACCTTTTGGGATGGTTGGTGCCAAACAATAGTGAATAAATTTTTATAATTGCGTCTATTTACCATCCAAAAGGAGAAACAGCTGAACACTTGAGAAACACATATTGCCACTCCTGTATTTGAAGACTTTTAGTTTCTGACATATGAGGTCCCAGTGCCTTGGTATACTTATCAAAAGTAAGATAATAATCACAATTATGCAAATAGATTTTGTTGATTTTCAGCAGCAATTCGAAGCCTATCCACGCTGCCTTTTCTAAAGAAAAATACGGTGTTGATGGAGTAGATTCCATTAGTGAACTGCTCCCAAAGGCAATACAAAATAATAAGTATCCAATTCATAATGAATCCACCACTCCTCAAGACTCTCCACTGCAACCTAAACTATAAATGTGTAATTGAGAATGACTAAAATCATTGATACCAAAAGATAAGTAGTATTACCTTAGCATGTCATAAACAATAACTCCATCTCGTTAAAATCACTCCATACACTTGCATCAAGAAATTTTTTACCAATTGGCCAACTCTGCCTGCATACCTATGATTCCATCAGTAAGTTGCATTCCCTGGAAACAAAAACTGGGCGTAATGTTAAGATTTTAATCCCATTATTATCATAATTGGTAACCGTATTACATTATTTTAGATCAAATTCAAACCTAAGAAACACTTACAGAGATAAAAAATTCTAGGGTTTTAGCATGTTTCTTCTTTTCCTCCTGATTCAACTTTGCCTCCCAAATTTCATTCAACCAAAAAATTTAATCTATTATCGAAAACCAAACAAATCAGAAAGACTCGAATCTAAGAACTTCGAAATTCATCTCAATGAATCACCAATAATCTTCTAAACCCATCTTCAGAACTTCGAAATTCATCTCAATGAATCACCAATTGACGGAAACAACTTCAAATCCCATTTGCGACATAAAACCAACAGCAACCCTAGATCCTCCTGGATCTGAATCAAACTCGATCATCATCATCCATAGCTCCTCTGTTGAATCCAATTTCTCGACCTTTCTGAAATACTGCGGCACCAGAGTTTCGATTAAAAAGTTCGAGTTACTATCTAGGGTTCGTATAGGTTGCAGAAAGAATTCAGAGGTGACATACGAAGAAGAAACCGATCTTCTTAATTTTCTCAAAGGACATGTGCAAAAGGATACGGTGTATACGGGCTTAAATTAGGCAAAACTGAACCGACCGATCATGGCCAATCCCATCTGTGCGGCCACAAATGACTCTCCTGGCCGTTTTTTCCGCCACGGTTATATGGTAAATCTCGTTATATAAGTGTGGCCCCCTACATTCCCAGCCGTCCAAGTCAAACGAAATCCAGACGATAATGACCGCGAGATGACCCTCTTCGACCAATCCTGACCATCTAATGACTCTCAAATCTCAGAGTCAAACACCACCTTTTTTTATTACATTGATGTATCCTAAGTCATTTGTTTTTCTTGTACTACAAAATATTTATGGTTTTCATGGTTTTCGTTTTTGATGTGCTTGAATCTGATACATGAGGATTACCTCTTCCCTGAAAGTAGAGGTGCATTTTTTTTTTGGTATATAGCTGTAAATGTAGAGGTGTAAAACTTGCCGGCCCGGCACACGAAGTTGCGTGCTTCACGTGCCATGTGCCGTGCTGTGCTGTGCCAACGATTTAAACGTGCTGTGCCGTGCTGTGCTTTACTAGTCAAAAGCTAGGCACAACACGGCCCACGGGCACAACACACGAATAAACGTGTCGTGCTGTGCCGTGCTGGCACACGTGCTATAAACAATTTGAAATCATGCATTAAGTCGGACATTATCACAAGACTTTAATTATACAACATATCATTTAAAATTATTTCAAGTAAAATTAACAAGTTTATTAAATAAAAAGAAAAATAGCCCATCAAATATAAAATTGGATTATTGTCATGTAAATTAATAATCTATTTAAATATATGTGACATTATAACAACGATATTGAAATATATTTTCCAAATATTAAGGTATTGTATGTGTTGTTATAAATAAGCCAACATAAAATGTTAAAAACTAGCTAGAATAGTGACTCTTTTGTGAAATATACAAAAAATGTGATGTATTATGCCTTGTTATATGGTGTATTTGTACATGTTATGACGTGCTCTCTTAACGTCTTTGTCTTTGGGCTGGGCCACGTGCTTATCCGTGCCGCGTCTTTGTCTTTGTGCTTCTGTGCCAATTAGTCAAACCAAAGACGTCCCATTTAACTAACGTGTTGTGCCGTCTTTGGGCTAAGTCACATCTCTGGGATGGGATGTGCTCAAATTTTAGCGTGCTGTGCTGGGCTGTGCTCGTGCTGGCACAGCCCAATTTACACCTCTATGTAAATGTGATCTGTACATAACAATCATTAAGAATCAATACCTCCATATAATACGATCTTTCCCGTTGGTTTTGGTATAGCAAAAAAATATAATTTACACAGTGAACTTCGTATGTGTTTTTATTTGAGAAATATGTCCCAGTCCTTGGCACAAAAACTTAGTTCACGGTCATCAAGAAAAGTATATAATAATATAATAATAAAAAAATAAATATCTGTCTCTCAAATTTTTCCTATATATAACACCAAATATGGGCAAACTGAGAAGGATAAGTAGAAACATAGAGCAATACATTCTCAAGTGATCAAACAACAAACAGAGAAAAAACAACAATGGCTATTACTTTTACAGAGAAACAAGAAGCTTTGGTTAAGGAATCATGGGAATTAATGAAGCCAAAAATCCCTGAATTGAGTGTTCTTTTCTTTACCACGTAAGTTAACCTTCGCAAAAACAGTATGGTGGTACTAATGTTCATTTCTTTCCGCAATTTTAACCTTTAATTCTTTCTCTTATCTTTGGTTAATTTTAACAGTATTTTAGAGATAGCACCACAAGCAAAGCCTATGTTCTCATTCTTGAAGGATACAGATGAAGTTCCACATAACAACCCTAATCTGAAAGCCCATGCTATAAAGATTTTCAAAATGGTTAGTGCTCCTCACTATCAAATCGTCATTTTTTCTTTTTTACCCTTTTCCAAATCTACTTATTTCGTTAATAATAATTTGGATTTTCAACTAGACCTGTGAATCAGCTGTGCAACTACGAGAGAAAGGTGAAGTTGTTGTCGCGGACACCACATTATCGTACTTGGGTGCATTCCATGTTAAGAAAGGTGTTATCGATCCCCAGTTCGAGGTACACACGAAGTACATATATTTAATTAGTGTGAATCATCAACTATAGTTGCTTAATTAAGATATTATTATGTCATCAATGGAATGAAATGAATTATGATTAATTAGGTGGTCAAGGAGGCACTGCTGAGGACTCTGGAAGCGGAATTAGGAGATAAGTGGAATGAAGAAATGAAATGTGCTTGGAGTGAAGCTTATGATCATTTGGCCACTGCGATCAAAGCTGAGATGAAAGAAGTGAGGGCTAAAGCAGATGCCTAATCTTGATCTATCAAACTCTGCTATATATTATGAAATAAAATAAAATAATGAATGAGGAAATAATGTTATTCACATGTTTTCTTTTGAATAATGAAGTATGAATCAAGATTTGAGTGTGAGTCTATACTGTTTTTGGGGTTAAAAAATTTCTCTCTAAATAATGAAGTATGAATCAAGATTTGAGTGTGAGTCTATACTGTTTTTGGGGTTAAAAAATTTCTCTCTATATAAAAAAGATTAACTGTTGAGTTACCTTAAGCTGGCGCCTTAGACCAACTCGGCCATATCAACATTGTCTAGACGGTGAGTGGATAACAAATAGACCAACCAATAACGTACATATAAAAGGACGAAAGAGGAAATATTATGTGAGGCACCCTGCCAGGAATGGAACTTATATTATGTGACCAACGGACTCAGATCCAAAGTGACGTCTTTGGAGTAAACAGGAGTTGTAAGGGATGCCTCAGAGCTCCTAACGGCAAGATAAATGGAGATGCCATGTTGCAATGTGGAAGTCGAAAAAACGACAACATTAAGTTAGTAAAGCAGGCCTGTCAGACAATAAAAGAAGAAAAGGCTAACACTTTTCTGAAAAAGGTCTGTAATTTCTCATCCAATCGCTGTAATTTTAATTCGGAAAAGAACCATTCTTCCTCCGATTTAATCGTATCTTATTCATACTTGTATTTGTCTTACTCTGATAATCCTTTTCTTTCTCTTGTTGAATTTCTCGGTATTGTGCTCTTACTGTGTGATCTTGTTTCTTTGTATTCTCTTTTTTTCGGTCTTAAACTCATTATAACTTCGAATTATCATTAATGAAAAAGTTCTTTGTTTATTCAAAAAAGAAGAAGAAATAATCAGAAATTTGATTGGATTTTCCAATGTCGAGATCGTAAGTCCCTACCGTACGTACTAACCCCTTTTTTTTAAACAAAGGTTGAATAGGATCGTAGGTCCCGGTGACACCTAGGGAGATAGATTGAGGTAATTCTTGCTTTCTTTATGTTAGAAGTCACGTTTTGTATGCAACTACTATCATTTTTTATTTTATTTTGAAAGTTGCATTGCATTCAAAAGAGCTAATTTTGGGAGTTAGCAACCCTTACATCAAAACGAGTAGAGAATGTTGGGATATTGGAAGTTTTCTGAACATTAGATTTATATACTTCTAAAGGTTGAATAATACAAGTCAAGGGTTCATTATGCCAGAATATCAGCCACATTGTTTGCAGTTCTAGGAAAAAGAAAAAGCCTAAAAAGTTTGAACAATAACTAAGATCAAATTTCACTTCCTCCAAAATGGTTTGATTTTGCCAAGTTGCTTGAGATGACAATCCATTTAAATAGTCAAAAAGATTTTTGCAGTCTCCTTCGATGCTGAAATTGACATGTTGTGCTCCTTCGCCCACTTCCCTACTTGGAGAAGCCCTAAAGCATCTGCCTCTTCTGGTGAGGATGATGTAATTGGTTCTGCTGTACCTTGTCCAAAGTTCCCTGCATCATTTCTAAGAATTAAAGAATAGTCTGCTGGGAAATTTTCAGAAATCCAAGTTGCATCTAAATTGATCTTGTATTGGTTAGTTGGAGGATTCTTCCAGACTGCTTTAGGTCTTCTTAAGATGTTAGCCAGCAGAACTGCGGGCTGGTATTTTTCTTTATGCCAGAAGTTTATATATCTCTGAATCTCTATAGCTAGTTGGGCAGTGGATTGCATTTTCTTTTCAAAAGTTCTGTTACATCTTTCTTTCCAAATGAACCAGATCTTGGTCATAATGATTTCTATGGGAAGTATTTGGTTAATTTTACCTATCCAGTGTTTACATATATCTAAAAATGTTACTGTAGAATCAAAATTCAGTTGAACTACATAAGGTTTTGTAGCCCAGATGGCTTTGGCATAGTGACAGTGAAAGAGAAAATGTTCTAAAGTTTCTGATTCTTCACATCCAAATGTATATTTTGGTGAAATGTCTGACATAAATCTAGCTAATTTAAGGTTTGTGGAGACTGCATCTAGAGACATTTCCAAGTAATTTTTTTTATTCTTTGAGACACTTTAGTAGCCCAAAGATCTTTCCAGAAAGAGTCAGGCATATCCAAGATATAATTGTTAACTGTTCTCTCGTTTAATTTTTTATACATAGATATAACTGTGAATTTCCCAGAGGAAGTTAACAACCATCAGAGGGTACCTGGTTTAGTTTCTAGGTTTCTGCCTAAGGCTATATGAATACTACAGATTTGTTCTGCCAAAGATGTTTGGAACAAAGAGTAGATTAGGTTTTCATTCCACTTTTTAGTGATTGGGTCGATGAGATCCATCGCAAGTGTTAAATGATTGTTACTTTAGTTTTTGAGATGCCTTAGAGTACCTCCTAAGTTGGGAATCCAATTATCATCCCAGATATTAATACTACTTCCATCCCCCACTTCCCAGATGCTATTTTGTTCTATTAATTTTATTGCTTTGCTAAGACATTTCCATATCCAAGAACTATTGAAAGAAGTTTTAGCTCTGAAAATCGAAGATTTCCTAAAGTATTTAGGTTTTAATTGAGACACCCATAAGGCTATGGGTTCAGTTAATAATCTCCAGGCTTGTTTTGCTATTAATGCTAAGTTAAACTTATGGGCATTCCTGAACCCTAACCCCCCTTATTGATAGGTTTACAAAGACAAGAATAAGCCTTAGGATAGTATCCCTTATAATTTGTTTCCTTTCCCCACCAAAAGTCTCTTTGTAAGGCATCTATCCTATTAGTGATTGTTTTTTGGTAAGATAAAGCATCCCATTTGGTAGCTTGCCATACTGGCCAAAGTTTCTTTGTTGGGTATCATCTTACTTACCTGAAAAGATATTTTGTTTTATGATATTTATGGTACATAGGATGAATAAACTTGAGTAAATTTATTCTATCATATTTTTAACAAAAATTTACCTTTTTTCTTTCGAAATGAAAAATTATTACTGACACTGAAAAGATATTTGTATCCATAATGTTTGTGGTACACATGAAGAATGAATGAACTAAAGTAAATTTCTTGTAGCGAACATTGATTTCATACACGACATCACTACACCAAATCAAGGTTTTCCTTATGGGGAAAAAGTGTTACCAAAAAAATACAAGCTAATTTCCCTTCCTAAAATAAATGGTTATCAATATGGTGTGATATAATTGTGAGAACTTTGCCTAACCCTTTTAATCCATTAGGGAAATTAAACAAGCTAACACTTTAAGTCCATTACAATATTTATCCTAACTATTGACATTTTACACTTCATATTTACTTTGTAATGCAAACATTATGTTATAAACATTGCTAACTCTTTCTATTACTATTAAAATGACCACTAAACAAATGACATGTGTCGGTGTGATATGTAACAACTGGCACTTTTCTGGTCGCCGGACCTGACAGTTTCTGGTAATCGGACTTGACCATTTCCTAGAATCGACTCGATGATTTCGTCGCCGAATCGAAAGTTTCCGGTTTGTCGGGCCCGATAGTTACTAGTACCCATAAAACTACTCTCTAATATACAACTCATCCATTGAAATCATAAGAAGGAATGAACACTGGAAATATATAATTATATATTATTAAATCATGATCATTATATACAAGGAGCACAGTCGCATAAAAATAATTGTGCAAAATTCCACAAATTACGATTTCATATGAGAAAGTAGCGACTCAAGAAGCTTTCACAAAGACAAAAAAGTGTCGATCCTCGAAATAAAAGCAAGATATGTTTCCACTCCACAAAAAGTAGTTAGTCAAGTTTTCATTCCTGCTCAAATTCCATAAACTCCACGAGACGGCCAAAGTTACCCATTCATTTGCAATATATTCTCTCAAACACCAACAAGACCTGGATTTCTGCTGCAATTAGGACTTTCAACATCTGGAACTAAATTGCTGTTGGCAGGTATTGCTGCTGCTATCCAGTAGTCGGGTGATTTACCAATATCTGGGTGCAAGGCATAAACCCCTTCAAAAATCATCTGCACAGAAACAAAAGAAAAGGAACAATAAGAATACTATTGAAAATAAGTTGAACTGAGCAAGTTTTGGTGTAGGAGATAAGGCAAACAGCTGCTATAGATGCATTACTAACGCACATGAGGTGCAAATTTCTCACATTGAATTAGAAACATACAAGATCGAAGAACAGAATGATTTGCATATGGAGGAAAAGGACAGAAACCAAAGAGAACGGATTTTCATAGGGAGGAAAGGGACATAAAGCAAAGAGAGTCTGCAGGGGCCACTTCACTACCAAGATAATAAGCTAAAACTTGCAGACAAAGAGTGCTGAACAATTGCAAACATCTTGCAAAGAGTGAATATATCATGAATCTTTTGGTCAGAGCTAGCACTCTTTTTTAGTAACTGATCAATGCTTCGTCAAGTGGACATCATAATCAACCCACAACATCTAGTCGAATAACTTAAATCAAACAGTTAAAACTATAAAATCCACTGCATCCGTAACAATTATGAAAGGACGACTATTGTAGTGCTCGTACAAGACAATGAATCCCCTAAATAAGAAGCACTCAATGTGATAATAACTACAAAGTCTACTATAAACATTCAATCTTCCATTTATGTCTAAAAGGATGTCCCAAAGAGAAAAAAATGTATCTTTAAAGGATGTTCCAAAATCATCATGTCTCTGTCATTTGATATATAATCGGCACTATATGCATCTTTAAAGGATGTTCCAAAAAACATCAAGTCTCTATCATTTGAAATATAATCGCAACTGAGAGCTATCCTAGATAACAGTGAAAACAGAGCTTGTAACTGAAACTCACATTGGTGATTAGTTCTTTTGCAGGAGTCTCGTCCATATTTTCATTCCCAGGTTCACTATTTAATGAGTTCATGCTTGCCGCCATGACTGTGGTTGCAACACTTGCGTATAAGGCTTGCTTTTTCGATGTGAGTGGGGAATAACCCAATAAACTAATTCTCGCATTTGTCGGGCCAAAAACTTCAGCAATTTCATCATTCTCAAAATTTAAAGCGGATACCAATCATGCATCGATTAGACCCTTTCTCTTAGCTCTAGCGATTTTTACTTGCTCCTTTAACATACATTGTACAACAAGTGTTAATTTCAAAATAAAACAGGTAAACTACAAGTTTCATTCAAAGTGGCCAAGCATACTCACATATTTCTCAACCGCTAAAGGCTTTACTTTTCCATCTTTTCTATATTTCCATCCATCCAAGCAAGCCCTCGATCAGCCTCAGCTACCAAACCTTCCTTTTTAGCATGTACATACATTATGCATAAGTATAAACAATCGATAATTAATCTAGTGAGTCATGGCATTTTTAATTGGAAAGGTATTTACCTCTTTATGTTCTAAAACTGCTAAAGCAACTCCATATTTACATGCAAAAATCAAACAAATACTTTGTTAGTGACTAAACAAAAAATAAAATGAACTTTAAAACAGGAAAGAGAGCATCATATGCGAGATTTGACACTGCAACCATATGTTTCACAGAATACACTTGAATAGAGTTCCATAGGCAAATGCAACTACAACATCCCGAAGATGGACAAAAGTAATGTCCTGCACATGATAGTAATACTGAGGAATCACCAGTCAGCATTGGTTAAGTTTTCCATCTGTATGTGTTTCATCAATCATCTGAAAAATAAACAAGAAACAACATCAAATCTATGTGACATTGATTACTAAAACACAAACAAAGCTTAACAAACACAAATTTTATGAGTTTAAATAGATATTTGACAAAATTAAGGAGGCCAACAACAATTAATGACTTTATCTACAGAAATTGATTCATCTGAAAGCCTACTCTGCTCATCACCTTCTCTACAGGGAGTGAGAAAGGTTAAGTAGCAAAAAGACTCCGTAATCCTACAAGCAACATCTTCCTTGGCCACAAGCCATTTTCCCCCAAATGATTCATCAAATAGACTCGTACAACATCTGCATTATTCAAAAAACTAAATCACCACCAGAAACCCTAGTCTAATTAACCACGAAAGCAATTCAAACCACTGATGCTAATGGAAAAAAAAGTTACCAGAAAATCCCAATTCCTTGATGTCGACAAAGCACTATGAAATTAAATGTTGAAATCTGCATAAAACACACTCCAATCCTTCAAAACTATGAAATAATCAATGTCAAAACCAAGTAAACAGATTTAATTTAAGAGAAGATTATACAAACCCTAGATCCGGCTTAATCTTTGTGCTTTAAGTCTTAACAACGCCCAAATCATTCTCTGTTTGCAATCACTAAGCAATTAAGTAATCAATGGTATAGAGAGAGTGAGAGATATATATTCAGTGGTGGTGGTCACTGAGTCGTGAAGGTGGCGGCACTTGTTAGGGTTTACTTTTTGGTAGAAGAGAGGCGAAGGAGAAATAGGAAGAGGAAGAGAGTCAAAGGAAAGTGAGGTCTGAGGTGAGAAAAATAAGTTTAGGCATTTTTAAAATTTTGGACGGTGATAGATTTGGTCATACAGATTAATGAAACCCGTGGATGGTGCAGATTTCGTTTGGGATTTTCATACGGATCAAGGCAATTGTGTTTGTGTTGGATAAATTTGTAGCACTACGCGTATTTGTTTTGCCTAACTTTTTCGTCCGAACTCGGAGTGACCTCGTTCTTTTTGCATTCTCTTCGTAATTCAATTCTCTTCAAAATGGTAATAAGAAATCATGAATTTGGATGAGTTAATCTTAGTATTTGGCCCGTCTCTTGATTTTGAGCACTTTTGCTCCTTTTATCGCACTTCTTCCACTTGTCTTCGACTTGGGCACTTGGATACTTGGAGTACTTCTCTTCTTATCTCATTTTAGAACTATGTATCTCTTTTTTGGATGATTTAATAGGAAAAAATAAGATAAAACAAGAGTAATAACAAGAATACATGTAAGAACTATAGCTAAAACAAGTATAAAATGGACACTAAAATCATATGAGAACATTATCGAAGTTTCGGGTTTAGGTCATCCCAGAGTTTTAGAACTATTTGTTGGTTCCAAACAAAAGATTTATAAATCTTAAAATTGTATTTTGCATTTTCTGAATTTCAAAATAAATCATTGTGTTAGAATTGTACAAGTGTGTTACTAATAAAAATGATAAAGAGTTATAAATATGGGGTTGATTTTGGTAGACATCTATTTTGGGGTAGGAATAGTTGTAATAGTGATTTAATAGAAAATGTGTAAGGATGCATAACTAATGATCTCACACTTCGAATAGTTATTTATTTTTTATGAATTAATTCCTAATTATGCTAACTATTACTTAGTTTGCTAACCCTTTACAAGAGTTACCAGATTTATAATGAATGATTTGAGTTACCAAAATAAAACTAGTTAGGAATCCTATAGTTAGGAAAACCTTGATTTGGTGTAGTGCATGCACCTTACCTGTAATTGTGGTACACACGAAGAGTGAACTGAAGTAAATTAATTTCTTGTAACGACCATTCGTTTCATACACAACATGCACCTTTCTTTATGTGGGAAAGTTTGTTGGAAAATCTGAATATCCATAAAGCAGAAAATCCTATAGTTAATGGAAAAAGTAGCGACTGATATGAATAGGACTGATAGAAAAACACTCGTACGAAATGTAGAAGATATTAATACTACTTCCATCCCCCACTTCCCAGATGCTATTTTGTTCTATTAATTTTATTCCTTTGTTAAGACATTTCTATATCCAAGAACTATTGGAAGAAGTTTTAGCTCGAAAATCGAAGATTTTCTAAAGTATTTAGGTTTTTATTGAGACACCCATAAGGCTGTGGGTTCAGTTAATAATCTCCAAGCTTGTTTTGCTATTAATGCTAAGTTAAACTTATGGGCATTACTGAACCCTAACCCCCCTTATTGATAGGTTTACAAAGACAAGAATAAGCCTTAGGATTGTATCCCTTATAATTTGTTTCCAAAGTCTCTTTGTAAGGCATCTATCCTATTAGTGATTTTTTTTGTAAGATAAAGCATCCCATTTGGTAGCTTGCCATACTGGCCAAAGTTGCTTTGTTGAGTATCATCTTACTAACCTGAAAAGATATTTTGGTTTATGATATTTATGGTACATAGGATGAATAAACTTGAGTAAATTTATTCTATCATATTTTTAACAAAAATTTACCTTTTTTCTTTCGAAATGAAAAATTATTACCGACACTGAAAAGATATTTGTATCCATAATGTTTGTGGTACACATGAAGAATGAATGAACTAATGTAAATTTCTTGTAGTGAAAATTGATTTCATACACGACATGCACCTTACCTGTAATTGTGGTACACACGAAGAGTGAACTGAAGTAAATTAATTTCTTGTAACGACCATTCGTTTCATACACAACATGCACCATTCTTTCTATGGGAAAGTTTGTTGGAAAATCTGAATATCCATAAAGTAGAAAATCCTATCGTGAATGAAAAATGTAGCGACTGAAAGATTGAAGATACAAATAGGACTGATGGAAAAACACTCGTACGAAATTTAGAAGATATTAATACTACTTCCATCCCCCACTTCCCGGATGCTATTTTGTTCTATTAATTTTATTTCTTTGCTAAGACATTTCCATATCCAAGAACTATTGGAAGAAGTTTTAGCTCTGAAATCGAAGATTTAAAGTATTTAGGTTTTTATTGAGACACCCATAAGGCTGTGGGTACAGTTAATAATCTCCAACCTTTTTTTGCTATTAATGCTAAGTTAAACTTATGGGCATTCTTGAACCCCACCCCCCCTTATTGATAGGTTTACAAAGACAAGAATAAGCCTTAGGATAGTATCCCTTATAATTTGTTTCCTTTCCCCACCAAAAGTCTCTTTGTAAGGCATCTATCCTATTAGTGATTTTTTTTTGTAAGATAAAGCATCCCATTTGGTAGCTTGCGATACTGGCCAAAGTTGCTTTGTTGAGTATCATCTTACTAACCTTAAAAGATATTTTGGTTAATAGTGAAAAGATATTTTGGTTTATGATATTTATGGTACGTATCCAGAATAATACGTCCGCTTAATTCGCCAGAAATTCTTTAGCTTTTACGTTTTCAAAGGCTCCACTTTTTGGGCTTAACTGCCTCCCGAGCATACACAACCCAATATTAGACATTGTTGTAACTTTTATGAAACAAAAATGACTGAAGAGATTTGAAGGTGAAGGTGAGAGAGATTTCAAACTCACTAGCCAAGCATCTAATGACTCAAACAAACATATTGAGTTTATTTTTTAATATCATCATATTAAGTTTTTCTTTAAATAACTCACAAATATGCATAAAAATTAGTCTATGTCCTTATAAATACAAATTATTTATTATAAATAGATACTGAATTTTCAGAGCCGAACTCACATTCATAAATTAAATTATACACGTATGTATGCCGTTTCGAATTACTGACGAATCACGTCCCGTTGACCGAATTTGGGTTTTACAAAACCGTATAATACTCGTACGTTTGCCGAATCCCGAATTGCTAACTAGGTGTAAGAGACCAAGACACTTCATTTTTACACTTCTTCTTTAGTCATTTCGTTTGTGTCGAGAAGACATTAACAGAGTGAGAGATAATGAGCGAGAAATAAAGTTTCATGGTTTTTGTTGCGAGCTTCTGTTTTTAGTTTCGTTTTAATTTCTTCTTCTTTATTTATTTGCCAGTACTTTTTAATTATGAGTAGCTAAACTTCTAATTGACTAGGGATGATTTCAAAGTCCTGAACTATGAAGCATTAATTTCTTTAACCACGTTTATTTCAAGTTTTATTTTATTGTTGATTATCTTTATTATTTTTAATGTATAAGAATATTGAGGGGTTATTTAAAATGATCAATTAAATTAACCAATCAATATTTCTTCTACTAGTTTAGGGTTGTGTGATACGTGTAATTGTCATATCAACTCTTTACACAAGTAGTGAATCGCAAGTGATGACAGAGGGATTTTGTTAAGCAATTGTGTGTAAAGATAACACTAGTAAGAAGGCCGAGCCTATACGTCTGATGCTAGGATCAACCTGATTCACAGAAGGTAAATCATTCGACTAATTTACACCTTGAGAGCTTATTCTTGGTGGGTTAGTTGGATAGAATCTGGTAGTCGAGCGCTTCCGTATCCAGTGACAGTAGGAATCCGGGGGATAGCAGAGCTTATTGCTATTCTACGGTTGGTAACAATATAAGTTCAACAAGAAATAAATTTGTATTTAATTAAGTTTCGGTTCAGTGACGGCGAATGATTCCCTGGTCATGTTTCTCCATATTATTTTAAATCAATCTTTACTATTTTGTTTTACTAGTTGCTTTAATTTAAAAATCTAAAAATTCCCCTTTTGGTTACTTTTAACAACTAGAAACTCCCAGCTCTTCGTGGGAACAAACTCCTTGCCATTATATTACCAGTTAATTGTGTGGAAAGAAGTAATTAATTTGTTGTGTAAACGACGCACACCACTATCCTATTAGTGATTTTTTTTGCTAAGATAAAGCATCCCATTTTGTAGCTTGCCATACTGGCCAAAGTTGCTTTGTTGAGTATCATCTTACTAACCTGAAAAGATATTTTGGTTAATAGTGAAAAGATATTTTGGTTTATGATATTTATGGTACATAGGAAGAATAAACTTGAGTAAATTTATTCTATCATATTTTTCTACAAAAATTTACCTTTTTTATTTCGAAATGAAAAATTAGTACTGATACTGAAAAGATATTTATATCCATAATGTTTGTGGTACACACGGAGAATGAACGAACTAAAGTAAATTTCTTGTAGCGAACATTCATTTCATACACGACATGCACCTTACCTGTAATTGTGGTACACACGAAGAGTGATCTGAAGTAAATTAATTTCTTGTAACGACCATTCATTTCATACACAACATGCACCTTGCTTTCTGTGGGAAAGTTTGTTGGAAAATCTGAATATCCATAAAGCAGAAAATCCTATCGTGAATGAAAAATGTAGCGACTGAAAGATTGGAGATATGAATAGGACCGATGGAAAAACACTCGTACGAAATGTAGAAGAATTACAAAATAAACTACTTAAATGTTGAGTAAAGTTCCATAATTATGACTATAACTATATGAAAATGAGAGATATGTTAATCCAACATTGACGGGAAAGGTTAAGCCAAACTAAGCCATTAGCGGCCAATAGAAATGTCATGAGAAGTGCATTTCTTTTGATGATCATTGGCTACTAGAATTGATCGTGATAACAATGCTTTGAACATATTATTCCCTATCATGACATTTAAATCTCAATGAAGAAATCAAATCAAAATGACAAAATTTCAATTTACAAGCCATTCGTCAAGTAGCATAAGTCGACGTTCATGTTTTTTGATACTTAAGATGTATCCCAAGTCATTTGTTTTTCTTGTACTACAAAATATTTATGGTTTTCATGGTTTTCGTTTTTGATGTGCTTGAATCTGATACATGAGGATTACCTCTTCCCTGAAAGTAGAGGTGCATTTTTTTTTGGTATATAGCTGTAAATGTGATCTGTACATAACAATCATTAAGAATCAATACCTCCATATAATACGATCTTTCCCGTTGGTTTTGGTATAGCAAAAAAATATAATTTACACAGTGAACTTCGTATGTGTTTTTATTTGAGAAATATGTCCCAGTCCTTGGCACAAAAACTTAGTTCACGGTCATCAAGAAAAGTATATAATAATATAATAATAAAAAAATAAATATCTGTCTCTCAAATTTTTCCTATATATAACACCAAATATGGGCAAACTGAGAAGGATAAGTAGAAACATAGAGCAATACATTCTCAAGTGATCAAACAACAAACAGAGAAAAAACAACAATGGCTATTACTTTTACAGAGAAACAAGAAGCTTTGGTTAAGGAATCATGGGAATTAATGAAGCCAAAAATCCCTGAATTGAGTGTTCTTTTCTTTACCACGTAAGTTAACCTTCGCAAAAACAGTATGGTGGTACTAATGTTCATTTCTTTCCGCAATTTTAACCTTTAATTCTTTCTCTTATCTTTGGTTAATTTTAACAGTATTTTAGAGATAGCACCACAAGCAAAGCCTATGTTCTCATTCTTGAAGGATACAGATGAAGTTCCACATAACAACCCTAATCTGAAAGCCCATGCTATAAAGATTTTCAAAATGGTTAGTGCTCCTCACTATCAAATCGTCATTTTTTCTTTTTACCCTTTTCCAAATCTACTTATTTCGTTAATAATAATTTGGATTTTCAACTAGACCTGTGAATCAGCTGTGCAACTACGAGAGAAAGGTGAAGTTGTTGTCGCGGACACCACATTATCGTACTTGGGTGCATTCCATGTTAAGAAAGGTGTTATCGATCCCCAGTTCGAGGTACACACGAAGTACATATATTTAATTAGTGTGAATCATCAACTATAGTTGCTTAATTAAGATATTATTATGTCATCAATGGAATGAAATGAATTATGATTAATTAGGTGGTCAAGGAGGCACTGCTGAGGACTCTGGAAGCGGAATTAGGAGATAAGTGGAATGAAGAAATGAAATGTGCTTGGAGTGAAGCTTATGATCATTTGGCCACTGCGATCAAAGCTGAGATGAAAGAAGTGAGGGCTAAAGCAGATGCCTAATCTTGATCTATCAAACTCTGCTATATATTATGAAATAAAATAAAATAATGAATGAGGAAATAATGTTATTCACATGTTTTCTTTTGAATAATGAAGTATGAATCAAGATTTGAGTGTGAGTCTATACTGTTTTTGGGGTTAAAAAATTTCTCTCTAAATAATGAAGTATGAATCAAGATTTGAGTGTGAGTCTATACTGTTTTTGGGGTTAAAAAATTTCTCTCTATATAAAAAAGATTAACTGTTGAGTTACCTTAAGCTGGCGCCTTAGACCAACTCGGCCATATCAACATTGTCTAGACGGTGAGTGGATAACAAATAGACCAACCAATAACGTACATATAAAAGGACGAAAGAGGAAATATTATGTGAGGCACCCTGCCAGGAATGGAACTTATATTATGTGACCAACGGACTCAGATCCAAAGTGACGTCTTTGGAGTAAACAGGAGTTGTAAGGGATGCCTCAGAGCTCCTAACGGCAAGATAAATGGAGATGCGATGTTGCAATGTGGAAGTCGAAAAAACGACAACATTAAGTTAGTAAAGCAGGCCTGTCAGACAATAAAAGAAGAAAAGGCTAACACTTTTCTGAAAAAGGTCTGTAATTTCTCATCCAATCGCTGTAATATTCGCAGTGATCTATGTATGCATGCAGAGAAATGAGATTATATTCGATGTTTTTAATTGGCATCTGGAATCTAACCAATGCCGTCTGGGTTTGCATCTAAATCTCATGATGGGCTTTGCAGGGGACCTATCTCTGTTAAGGAGGAACAAGGTGCATGTTAGCTCCAGACAAGCTTATACAGGCATACAGCCGCTATTACAGCGATTGGATCATGAGACATATAGTAAAAGATTATAGTCTTTTACAATCTTGATAACAAAGGATTACATAAACTATCTTGATAACAAAGGAAGAGCCCTATATAGGCTGTAAGACAGAATAGAGATGAGGAGAAAAGAGGCGTTACAGATAACATAATTGAAATTGAACAATTCTGTTATAACAGCTAAAAGCAGAAAATAAAACTTTTATTCTAAAACTCAAGTTACAACTTACACAGCTGACAGCTCTCTCATACAATCTCTGACACGCTTGTGTCCACACATACACCAATTGTATCATCAGAGGATGTCATTGCGATTGTCACATCTCTGCTTGTGTCTATGAGCCAAGATAGATGATATATATTATATATTACTATAGATCCATAGGAGTACTAGCGTTCTTTCTTCTCTTTGATTATTCATAATTGAGAATTTCTTAAAGACACCTCTTCCATCTCCCAAGCTTCTCGCAACCCTGCAAAAGCGAAAACTACAAGTTTTGTGATCCTTAGCTAGTAAAGACATTTGGGCAATCGGAAGTCATAATAATTGTATCATATTTCTTTTACATATTCTACGACATAAAACACCTCCAAATCATATCACATACCCTTCGTAGTCCTACGTGAGCTAGCTCGTTATCTATTATAGAAGTCGCCTTGAATCCCCAGGGATGCAAAACCTCTTCATAACTGCAGATAAATGTAAATATTCATAAGGTAATCAGATGATACCATGCACACTCATTTACTTGGTATGACCGGCTATAATAACGTGAAGAGAGCCATTGAGCTAAAAGTAAAAAAATTGAATTTAGAAATTACTCGGCCACAGAAACTTTATAAGGTGGACCTCCATCACGATCATCAGTCTGCAATATAAAAAAAAAAAAATGAATCACAGTTAAGTTTAAAAGCATGCAAGATTTTATCAGATTCGCATTTAGTTTCTAATTTTCATTGAATATATTTTATCATTTGAGAAAACTCAAAGCTATGTTGTAAAAGGCGCTAGGCAAGGCGAGGCGCCAAGCCCAGCGCCTAGCGCCTAAGGCGCCCTAGGCGAGCGCCTTTTTTTTAGAAAAATCCAGATTTAAGTATAATTTGGCGCCTGGGCGCCTTTTTTTCCCAGGCGCCAGCCCAACGCTTAGTGCGCCTTTGGCGCTTAAGACTCAAAGTCAGACAAATATATTATGTATGAGCAATAAATGGGTCCTTGCTCTTACAGGCCACATTAGAGTTATGAGCTCCCCATCCGGTTTCAACAGCTCATGCATTCGTTTTCCCCAAGATGCTCTCATGCGAGGTTCAAACGCACAGAAAAACCTATAATGCTCCATATTAACGTCAGTAATCAACATGGAGAAATCCACTGAATGAAAGAAGTTGATAATTATCGACTCACGTATAATCAAATATGAGATCAAATTTCTCAGTTGGACGCCAAGTGAAGAAGTTCGCCTCTATAAACTCAAAACATTTTGCATTTGGTGATGAGGAAAATTTCTGGTGACAAATTACGCAGAAGGTTAGGCAGGTGATATTTCATGATACAAAAGAAGTACTAGACGTACGTAAGGTGCTTAGCGGACTAGAAACAGTAGAATAAAGTAGCTTATCAGGTTAGAAACAGTAATCCATGCATGCATATATATTTTTATTTTATTTTATTTTTTGCTCGGCTGCATATATATCTTATTGGCCCGTATGCAAACGGTACCTCTCTTGCTCTCTTCAAGGCATTTGCCGATAAATCCAGGCCTACAACATAGCGTTCAGGGTTTGCAATTGCAATCACGTCGTGTCCCTGCCAGTTTGAATATTTAGTAAGCGGAAAAATATATAAATTAAGGGAAAGAAAATATCTGTAGTTGGTTAATTAAATCTACAAACTGTAAGGTGGTTACAGAATTATAAACCACCACACTATGTATCTGTTCTGGCGGCACATTCCAAAACTCAATTTTCCAGTATCATTATGTAATGCACTAAAGTTGTAAAGAGAAGTGTGAAACTCACAGCCCCACATCCAGGGATTAGAACTCTGCCTTTGGGAAGGGTTTCCTTGTCAAGAAGTTGTAGCACTACAGGCGTTGGCTGACCCAAATCCCATGGTGTCACTCGTTGCTCCCAGCATTTGTCCCAACCACCTGAAAATTCCAAAAGTAAAACCACAATTCTCAAAAAAACAATGGAAGCCTAACAGCTTACACAAAAATGAAAATGAATCTACCCATATATATACATACGACTCTCAATCTGACGAGCACAATTGTTACCTGCCGAGTACTCATGTATGATACCCTGCATTTTTTCCACCTTGGAACGAAATGTTGCAGAATTACTTGAATGATTTTCTTCTCCTCTTTTTTCTTCCATTTTTGTTTTTGTTGTTGTCATCGAAATGAAAGGGTTTATTTATAGGGAAAAGGCCCGACTAGGAGGGCAAATTTATGGGTAGTTGAAGTATTAATGCAACAGGAAATAAGAAAAAAATTTAGAGTATGAAAAAGGAAACATTTACAGAGAATCACAGTTAATTGTCATGTAAATCTTACGTAAAGAAAGCAAACAGATAAGTTATACAGTAAGTATTAACTAATGCAACAGGAAATAAGAAAAAGATTTAGGGCCCGGGCTTCTTTTACGGAAATCAACGGCGTTAATTCCTTAGTTGTCAAATTATACGTGTCAGTTTCTTAATGGAGGGTACAGGAGGAGACTGGGAACTTGGGTACAGGGGATCCGGACCCAAGATTTAGAGTATAAAACAGGAAACATTTACAGAGAATAACAGTTAATTGTCATGTAAATCTTATACGTAAAGAAAGCAAACAGATAAGTTATCGTAAGTATTAACTAATGCACTATGGCAGCTACCTGATGAAAAATTAATGGGGCAGTAACCTTAGATTAATTGGGAATGCCTAATAATCACTCAAGAGTGAACGCAAACAGATAAGTAGTAACTAAAGCAGTTTCGTACATTTTGGGTTCTTGGTGATAAGATAGAGAATCTCTTGTTTAACCATTTTCGACTGATAACAACAGATATCTACTGTGATAATACATCGAATCTCATTGTCTAACCATTTCCAGCTGATAACAACAGAAATCTACTTCTAGATTCGCATCGAAGTATTAGGAAGGCCATTATTGAACGTGTTGTATGGTTGAAAACTTGAAAATTATACTACATTATTTTTCACAGGAATATATTTTTGTTGGGCATGGGTCACAGAAATAAAGGGGATACTAATTATACTACATTATTTTTCACATTATGAGGTAGAACTTTGTGAGACAATCGTCCCCCGGTGCTTGTGAGCCAAATATTTGATAGGAGAATAGGACACTTGACAAACTTAAATTGAGCCTAACACCCATCCGGAGATATTCCAACTTTTTCAAGTGGGAACTCTTTTTGTGAGGTAGCTTTTTCCGGTGGTTGTGGAATTCACGTGCAAATGGACGATCCCCCGGAGGGTCTAATTTTATTTTGGAGAAAAATTAGATTATTTTGGGGTAGTATACTTATGTTTTTGTAAGTAAGATATTGCATAAAAACGACTAGGACTCAAAATGAGTCGCGGTTACAAAAGAAGTAGAACCATCTAATATGGGATGATGAGAGTTCCCAATATTAGATTTATCTATTAGAATTTGGTTTCTACTACAAATTGGAGGATAAAATCCCCATTCAAGACTTGAATTTAAAGACCTAACATGTTTTGCCAAGATATCCGCTACTTGGTTACCTAGTCTAGGAATAAAAGAAAATCCCAAAAAGTTGTCACAAGATTAAGCTATTCTGTTAGCCTCCAAAATATAAGCCTTAGCTTTCCAGGAAATGTCTACATTTTTGCCATTTATGTAGTTGATGATTTTCTCGCAGTCTCCTTCTATGCTGAAGTTTTGGAGTTGTTTTTCTTTAGCCCAAATTGCCGCTTGAAGGGTACCTAAAGCCTCTGCCTCTTATGGATCTGAACTTGTTGCTTGCCCTGCTCTTCCTCCTTCATTGTCACCTGTTTCATTTCTCAAAATAAAAGCATAAGTGGATGGTAATAAATCAGAGATCCAAGTAGCATCTACATTGATCTTTAGTGAATCCTTATTTGGGGGTTTCCAAATAGGAATTGGTTTCTTCTTTCCAGCATAATATTTCTTAGATGTTTTTTGTTTTCATGAGAACCAGAATTCTATGTGTCGTTGTATTTCTATAGCTAAGGTATTAGCATTCTTAGTTTTGTTCTCAAAAGTTCTATCATACCTTTCTTTCCATATAAACCATTGTAGTAAGCAAGAGTTCAATAGAGGTATCATTTCTGGTATTAGACAACCATTTTTTACAGCAATCTAGAATAGAATCTGAAGCATCTATATTAAGATTGACAGGATTAGGAGAGGAATTCCAGACAGATTGAGCATAAGGACAATGAAAGAGAAGATGCTCTGTTGTTTCTATTTCAGTCTTACACATAGTACAAAAAGGATCAACATCTTTAAATTTACCAAAGAGTTTATCATTAGTAGGCAGAGCATTCTGTAAACATTTCCAAAGAAAAAGTTTAATTCTTTCAGAGATATTAAGTTTCCATAGCGATTTCCAGAAATTTTCTGGTAAGGACATATTCGTCACATCCTGTCCGATTTCGTTTAATTTCTCATACATGGATTTGACAGTAAATTTACCAGAGTTTTTTAAAGATCAGTGTATTTGGTCCTTCCCAAGTTCATGATTATCATCTTTGAAAAGATAAATTTGGCTAATTTTGTTAACTATGTCAACAGGAAAAATCAAAGAGAGTAAAGACAAATTCCAAGAGCTGGTTTCAATATCAATTAAATCTGAGACTCTAATCAGATGGTCATTACTATGAGTATTAAATTGTTGTGAAGTTTCTTGTATCCTGTTATCCAATTATCCTTCCAAATGTTAATATCCTGCCCAATTCCAACTTCCCAAATACTGTACTTTTGCACCAAATCTAATCCTTGTCTAATGCATTTCCAAGTCCAAGAGCTTTTAACAGAACATTTAGTTTTAAGAGGGGATTTGATTCTGAAGTATCTAGCACCCATAGTTTTTACCCACAGAGCATCAGGTTCTTTTACCATTATCCATGCTAACTTGGCCAGCATAGCAAGATTGAATTTTCTAGCATCCTTAAAACCTAGTCCTCCTTTAAGGATTGGTTTATAGAGGGATGGCCATGCCTTAGGGTAATATCCTTTACCCCCAGCATCCTTACCCCACCAAAAATCTCTTTGAATAGCATCTATTTTATTAGTTATTTTCTTTGGTAGAAGAAAGCACCCCATAAGATGACTAGGTATACTAGCTAAAACTGCTCTACAGGGTTGAGCCAAAATTAAACTTTTCCATCCTTTTGATTTAGATTTCATTCTTTCCAGTATTGGGGTAAAGGTTTTTATTTTTGATCTTTCCATAAAAAGAGGAGCTCCTAAATAAGGGTCTCTAAGGTTTATATGTTTTATCTTCAACATTTTTGACATCATCCTTTGGTGTTTTGGTTCTACTTTCCTACTAAAGAACACTCCGGATTTTTCAAAATTAATCAATTTCCCTGAAGTTTACTAAAAATTGCAATAATATCTAGTAAGTTTCTACACTCTAACAGGTCAGCTTTAACAAATCGTAAACAATTGTCAGCGAAGAAAAGATGTGAGATTGGTTCACTTTTAGGTGTGATTTTGACTCCATGTAAGGTTATATTTTGTTCCTGAGCTAGAAGAAGCCTAGAGAAGATTTCCATACATATAATAAAGAGGTAAGGTAATAGGGGGTCTCCCTGACGCAACCCTCTATAAGGGTTAAAAGCTTCACTAGGTGAACCATTAAGAAGGACTAAAATAGAGGTTGTTGAGATACATTGTTCGATTAGTTGACAAACTTCTTCATTAAAACCAAATATTTTGAGAGCAGTTAGCAAGAAATTCCAGTTAACTCTATCAAAGGCCTTTGACATATCTATTTTAATTCCTAATCCTCCAGTTCTTGATTTTCTCTTTTTAAAAGAATAAATTATTTCATGGGCTACTATAATATTGTCTGAAATTTGCCTAGAGGAAAGAAAAGCTGATTGAAAGGGTGAGATGATCTTTTCCAGAGACGGTTTTATTCTATTAGCTAGTAATTTCGCTATAACTTTGTAACTGTATTACAGAGACCAATGGGTCTAAAGTGAGTAGGATTCTTAGGGTGTTTGAGCTTAGGGATAAGAAATAGATGTGTTTTATTTAAATCTGGATTCATTTTCTTTTCTCTGAATAAATTTTGAATTGTATCTATCACTTGTGCTCCTACTACATTCCAGTTGTGCAAGAAGAAACTAACTGGGAAACCATCTGGTCCTAGTGATTTATACAGTTTCATGTTTTTTAAAACTAAATGAATTTCATCCATAGTAGGGATAGCCAAAATTCTAGCATTATCCATAGCTGAAATACTAGAAGGAATATTAGAGAAGATAGAATCAGAAGAAGCAGATTCAGTAGAGGTTTCTGTAAAAAGATTCTTAAAATAAGAGGTTAAGATGATATCAATTCCTTTCCTATCTTTAATGACATTGTTCTGGTCATTTACTAGGCTCTTTATTGTGTTCCACTTTCTTCCTCTCAAAGTTATAGTATGGAAATATTTTGTGTTCTTTTCTCCTAATTTGATGATATTATCTCTTGATTGTTGTTTTTCTATGGCTTCTTGAGTCTCATACATGTTTTCTAGTTCTTTTAATTTTTCTTTTAATTTCCTTTGTTGATGAACAGTAATCCTATCAGATTAAAGCCTTTCAATCTCTTTGAGAAGTTTATTAATCTGTTTATTAGGGAGACCAAAAACATTCTTCTTCCAATCTAATAAATTCTTCCCTACTTGAAGGAGATTTTGAACTAAGCACTTGGAAGCAACTTCAGTAGAATCAGAGTTCCAAGATTCATGAATCATTTGAATGCATGACCTTTGTTTTAACCAAGTATCATAGAATTTGAACACCCATTCAGCCTTGGTAAGTTGTGTATCTAATCTGAGCAAAATAGGACTATGAGCTGAACCTACTGCTGCTAGGTGAGTCAAAGAAGCATTTGGGAATTGGATGTGTCAATCAGCATTAAGAACTGCTCTATCTAGTCTTTCCTGTATATTATGTTTCCCTTCTCTATGATTATCCCGAGTAAAATCATTTCATGTGTATCCTAAATCATAAAGGCCAGATCTTTCTAATATGTTAGAGTTTGGTTTTACAAAAAGGTAAGCCTCCTCTTTTTTCAGATTGATCAAAAATCATGTTAAAGTCACCTATAACTATCCAAGGCATATGTATTTGTGACACTTGTATGCTAATATCTTCTAAGAAGTCCCAAGCTATGTTTTTATTTGTTGGATAAGGACTACCATAAAAGTAGGTAAGAACCCATTTCTTTGTGTCAAAAGAGGTGTTGACAATTATGTTAATCATATTTATGTTCCATTGGACAACTTCAAAATGGAAACCATCTATCCAAGCCACAACTAACCCTCCTGCAGTGCCTATTGGATCCACAATATGGTAATTAGGGAAATTGGATACCAATTTCCTTACTAGAGGTCTCTGATTTTGGTTTCAGAAAGAAAGAGTATTAATGGTTTTTCTTTACTAATTAGATTAATTAAATGGTTATGAGTTAAAGGGCTTCTACATCCTTGTACACTCTAAGCAAGGATTTTCATGATTTAATAAGAATTACCAGAATTTAGGAAAAATTTAGAAGCATCTAATTTCACCGAGCAAGAGTTAGTCTAAAAACCAGGCAAAAACAACCAAAATTAAAGTAATTGCAAGTTTAGATGCAGAAAAAGGGTTATACCAAATCTTTTCCTATACTATGATTAAGTGTTCATGAAGATTAAAACCAAATTCAGTGGAGCTAAATATCATGCATTTAAAACTAATAGAATTGCAGCAAAAGTAGAAATTATAGCAAATTAATTAGGGTAGGTTATCAGAAAAGTACCCGTGTCTCCTCCTGTTGCTCTGAAGGGATAAGATCAGGGAATGGAATTGGCTGATAAGAACGAGATAGAGCTTGATGTTCTTGAATGTTGGACCCATATTGATCAATTTTGAAAAGCTTCTCATCCTCTGATGGAAATGTGCAAAGACGCTCAGAGGATGAAGAAGAAAGGAAATCCGAAACTGACATTTTGAACGCAGATTTTGGCTGAGTTTGTGGGGTTTGAAAAGATGATGCGATGCAAATATTGTTATCATTACTTTGAGGAGAATGATTTACAGAGGCTAAAAGGGATGAAGGGGACATTAGGGATTCGAAAGAATCCTTAATATCATCAGAAGATGAGAAGGACAGCCTTCTATTCACCAAAGGTACAGGTTCACTATTAGGCCTATCAGAGAGACCAATAACATGGGCATGTAAGGAAATGTATTGAAGCAAGCCCGTCTCAAGCTGCGCGACCGATTCCGGAGCAGACTCGGGCAAAACTCGGAAAGATTCCGAGTTAGCAGATCAAAAACGATTCGTCATCAGAGGACGGTAAGGGAATATAGTTCTCAGGAAAATTGAAAGGAAAGGTTCTCTTTCCCTAAAACAGATGATGAAGCTAACGGCATGTCTTCATCAGCGGACAAGCTTTCAGTAACAACAAACCGCCCAAGCACATCATAAGAAAGTGATGGGTTTTGATATATCTCATCATGGATATTGTTCCTGGTATTTTGGAGATCATGCTCTTCATCAATATAGGTTCTAAAGATATCATGGAAAGTTTCACGTACTCCTGGCTGATTTAGATATTCTTTCACTGGGTCTTGGTACACCAGTATGGTCAAAGTTGTCTTTAGGATTCCAGACTTGTACCAAAGACGTTATTTAACCAATTCATGTCATCGCTAGGGTATGGAGAATTAATCGAGATGTCATAAATATCTTCTAGAGATATTCCATGAAGAACGGCACAACTAACTACTTTGTGTCCTAACCGCAAGCAATGAGAACAGAATTTCGAAGGGAGGTTAAGGTAGTTGAAGTAAATAGACGTAACATGGAATCTTCCTACTTTAAGTAACAAATGATTGATAAGGGGTTTTTCTATATTTATCCAAACTAGGACTCTTGGCAAACAGTCCGGCGTCTCGAATCCTTTACACACTCTTGATACAGTTCTTATTTTACTAGCTATCAAACCCAACATTTCCTCACTTCTGTGCTCACATTTAGCATTCGAGATAGAAGCCCAAATTGGGATCTCTTTTACCTTATCTGTTGAGATATGCAATCCCTGAAAAGCTGTTGTAGCTGCAAGAACATTACCAAAGGGATACCAAGGACCATTTGTGGATATCCAACAAAAATTATCTTCATTTCGAAAAGTGATAATGAAAAGATTAGGATCTACCTCCTGAATTTGAAAACCTAAATTTACTCCCCAAAAGATGTTTAGTGCTCCTCTAACTTCCCATTGTTTAAGAATCTCAATGGAAAAAAGTCTAGCTAAGATACTATAAGGCTTAATCCCCAAATATCTAATGAAAGAAGGAGGGGTAGGAAGTAGACCAACATTACTATGATTTGCAAAGCGTTGGGCTAAAGAAGGATCACTCAGATGTTTGTAGATATTTAAAGATTTCTCCATTGCGGAAGAAAATAAGACTGGAAGGAAGAAAAGAAAAGAAGTGCATGAAAATATGAAGCCTTACTTGCATGAGCCTTTATAGAAAAAAACAAGTCAAGAGAGAAAGGTTGTAAAGAAAATTTTGTAAAGATAGCAAGAACCCGTGAATGATACGAATATCGAGTAGAGAGAAGAGTCCCAACCTTATCCAATCAAAAGTCGACAGCAACAAGAATTCAAAAATTTAAAAACTATAGGGGAGGTACGATGAAGAAGAAGGATCGGAAAAACCTTTGACTATAGAAATTTTGGGGAGTGTCTCAACTAGAGATATAGCCAGAGAAATAAATCCTAGCATCGTAAGGGGAAAAAGCGAGTAAGATATCTTAACTATGAAGTCCGGCACGAAACAGCTCCTTTCAATTCTATTTTGTTTACTATTACTAAAACTATGTTTAAGTATTAAATAACCAAAAAGGGAACACTAGCTGATCAGAGAATTAGGATTGTACGAGAACAAGAGTTCACATACTAATGTGTATAACCTTATATATGCAATTAAAAAAAAACCATAAAAGAGATAATAGAAAGGCCGGCAATAAAGAGAAACACTTCTTAAAGGACAATAGGTCTATCTCAGCTAGCTGAAAGAAATATTGAAAAGGGCTTCTGAATACTATAGAAAAGTTACTTATGAAATTGTTTAATATCTAAACATGCATTAACCCCAAAAAACAGAAATATAAATATATAAAAGCATTAAGAACAAGACCTTCAAAACACGCAATTAATTCTTTCTTCTGAATATGTTTATAGACTGCCGTGTAAACCTAAAAATTCAAAGTCTACCGTGTATCGATATTTTAAGAAATCATAGGTACTATGCTTCACACTTCTAATCAATAGGATAGATACTAGTATTCTAAGGGGATATTAGAAGAGAGAGGCTCAAATAGATCACTATAATAGACTAGATATAATCAATTACTTATGCCCCGAGATGAGAGTTGCAGCAAAAACTAAGAGCTATGGCATTAAAAAGGGTAGCTAGAAAATAAAGATGAAAAGACTAGAGATGTCAAAGGATAGCGGAGAGAGAGGAAGAGGTTACATGCAAAAATAAAAGAAGGTTTCCTAGAGCTAGTATAGAAAGTGGGAAAGAGAGAAAAATCGTATAAACACACAAGATATTCATAAAATTAACAAGATAGATTTAAGCATCAAAAAGATTTAAGGTTATGGCTTGTAATCATGATGCAGTTCTAGAAGGTGCACCAGTTTCCCTGACTAGAGTGATGCGATGCAAGGAAGATCATCTTCACGGGGTTCATTTTTACTTCTGCTATTTATGTGGTACTAATAGGTTTTTGCATGCAGAGCAAGCCAAGTATCTTGCCTATTGCAACATGAGACCAGAGGAAAAAGAGGGATTAGGAGAGGAGGTAAGGGATGAGATTCGATATAATATTGAGCATGGTCTTCCCATTGATGTTACTATTCTGTATAATGAGATGCCTCCCATCTTTGAATATGGATATGTTGAGAAGATGGAGGCAAGGTATAACTGGAAAAAGGGTAAGGGCAACTATGATGCTGCAGAGCAAGCCTATTCTCTGTATATTGAGCATGGTCTTCCCATTGATGTTACTATTCTGTATAATGAGATGCCTCCCATCTTTGAATATGGATATGTTGAGAAGATGGAGGCAAGGTATAACTGGAAAAAGGGTAAGGGCAACTATGATGCTGCAGAGCAAGCCGACGCTAGAGGATAAATAGCATAGTAAGCTGGGCCGAAGACTATTGGATGAGTTAGTGGAACTCCTTATATTTCTTAGTACTTTTGAATCTAAGCTTTAGCTATTAGAATGTAATGCTCTGCCATTTCTAATATGTAATTCCTGCTGTTTCTAGTGAAAAGATGTTGCGTTTATGTTTTTAATCTTAAAAAGTTTGTCAAGAATTTCGTTTTAAAAGATAATCTATCATGTTCAGGTTTGCTAGAAAGAAAAAACAATTCCTTGATCTAGAAATAGGCTTTATTAAACAGTTAAGGTCCATTCCTTGAAGAAGTTCTACTACTTATTTTCAAACTAAGCTTGTATTGGGGGCTTAGATAAAATCTAGTATACTAATGTACCAATCTAACTTGAATTAAACATGGATCACATCAAAAAATAAAGATACAGGATGGAAAAAAACAAATAAAAACAACCCAGGACATTAAAGGAAAATCGGACCGAAAAGACACCAAATCAAAGAAAATAAATTGAGCTTATAAGAAATCGAAGAGTGAAGGTATCTAATTAATACCCATCTAACACAAGTTAATAAGGTTTATGGAAGGATAAGGGAGTCTTAAAAGGGGCTTAAAAAGAGAGAAATGAAACGATTAATTATCCCTCAGAAACCTCTATAAGAGAAGAAGTGGAGACTAAATCAAGATTAAGAATTAACCCAAAAAAAAATCAGCTAAAATGGTCAACGATCACAAAAAAGTTCCTACCAATGTCTTGGTTTCATCTACTAGGGTCATGCGATGTAGACATAATCATCTCCATCGAATCCAGTACTATAGGTGTTCTAAATGTTTCAAAGAAGCTTTTCTCCATCCTAATCAAGCTCAGTATCTGGCTTACTGCAATCTCAGTAGAGAAGAGAAGGAAAAATTATGTCCTTGCGCTAAGAGAATCATACAGTTTAAAATAGAGAAGGGAATATCGCTCGATGCCAAGATATATCTCGATGAGATGTCAGTTGGATCGGATTACCGCTATGTTCTAAAGAGAGAAACAAGGTACTTAAAGAAAAGAGGTAAGGGGCATTACGAGGAGATGGAGCAGAAAGATGCAGAAGAAGGGATAGAGTACTAGAAAGCTATCGGATATCCAGGGAAACAAGATTGAAGCACTAAGGAATCAATATAATCCTTTCTAAGTCTAATGGATAATACCTACTAATTCCTGGTTTAATGTCTTTGTACTATTTACTAGTTGAATGTTCTATATTAGTATTTTCTATCTTGATATCATTCATTTCCTATTATGAAATCAAACAACAGCTTAAAAGAATTATTTTCTACAAGAGATCCTGAAAAAACAAATTAACTCTAACGAATACTCATTAAATCCTAGTTATTTAAATATGAATCTGCAAGGTAAACATGGGAATGCATATGCCCAATATGAAATTCATTTGTTACAGCCAAAATCAGATTAGTTTTGTTAAAAGAAACAAATTGGGTGATAAGAAAACATAAAAACTTGTTTTTGAAATTCAACATTAAAAAAACTTATTTTGAAATTCAATATGGGTCTCATTTAATTTCCAACCAATTCCTCCACCACCCATCC
>JAJJWW010012258.1:0-26843 GCA_023531295.1 Papaver armeniacum | reverse complement strand
AAAGGAAAAGCTAAAGAAACATCTTCAACCACTGATCCTGAAATCTCTCCAATCCATGTTGTAGATGATGAAGAAGTCCGCAAAGCTGCAGACGATCCACCATCAAATGAACCTGTAAGTTTCATCACTCGAGAGGACCTGAAGCGCTTTTTAGAAAATCAAGGAAAAGACAAGACATCATCTGTCCACCGTCACCAACCTCCATATCCTGCTGTTACACAAAGGATTCCTCTTCCGAAGGGCTACACTTCTCCAACATTCACACTTTACAATGGAATGGACAACGCTCAAGAACATGTTTCTCGATTCTTAGAATCATTGGGCGAGCATGAAAACAATGATGTCGTCCATCTGAAGGAATTTTCAAAGTCTCTGACAGGTAGAGCATATACCTGGTACAACAACATTGCACCAGGAAGTATCACCTGTTGGGGAGAGATGATTAATGCTTTCTACAGAAAATATTTCTTCGTTTCAGAGCAAGTCACTCTCTCTGATATAACATCCCAATGACTATGTGAAAAAGTTCAGAGTTCAAGCCTTGGATTGCCACGATCCAAACGTCATAGAGCAACAACTCCTGGACTTGTGCATCAATGGAATGATTCCAGTCTACAGGGCTTTATTGGAAAATCTCAGGTTCCATACTTTCTCAGAACTTCATGAAGCGGCTAAGAGATCTGCAACTACTGTACTGCTTTATTGGAGAGCTAAAACTACAAAAGCTGAAGAACCACGAGAAACTCGAGGTAGCAGACGCTTAATCAACAAACAATACAACCTCCAACCTTCCACAAATGTTGTTGCAGAAAGAAGCAAACGAAAAGCCGAGCCGCAGCGCAAGCATACTTCTCCGACCCCTTCGAAAGCACAAAAGAAGGATAATCAAACTCGAGATGCACAAGCTCCTACCCAAAATGCAGGAGATTTCCCTTTTCCCATAGAAGAGGTGGTTGAATTATTATATGTTTAGGTTCAAGACGGTGCAATCAAGTTACCATATGTCAAGAAAGAACCAACTGAAGAAGACATGGAAAATACTCGTTATTGTCGCTTTCATAGATTCATCAATCATCCCACAAAGAACTGCAGAATCTTTAAGCACATATTCCAAGAAAAAGTCGAATCAGGAGAACTTAACTTGGGGACTGAAGGAGTGCACAGAGACCATCTCCCGGTCAGAACCTTCACTCTCTCTGAACCACCCGTCAAGGAAGCAGTTCAATCCTTAATCGAGCATGTCTGCGAATTACTGTACTTATCAAAGGCTCAAAGGAAATACATGTTTGCTGCATTGAATCACATCGTGTCAGGGAAGTGTTTATTGATCCAGGAGACATTTCCTGAGCCTTCAGCAACAGAAAAATAAATGTACGACTGGGGACTTCTCACCATAGTCCATCTCAGAGGAAATGAATTCGGAATAACGTTGATCAATGATGACACCTCCATCAACATCATTCCACTGAAAACCACCCACAGAGCTGCATGTATCATTCGACAAGAAGCTACTCATGCTCTCATCTCAATCAGAAACCATGAAGGAACGCTCAGAGATACTTGTGGCTATATCACTCTCAAAGTGAACATAAGTTCAACACGACAAAACCAAGTTTCACATAATCAGGAAGATCCAGGATATGACATGGCCTTCAGACGAGCGTGGATTCATGCTAAAAAGATGGCCACTAATGAAGCCTTTGGTTGCACATCTGTCCAATGAGGAAAGTTTTGATCTAGAAGATTCGGTGGACATTCCATCATCAGAGCACTTGGAGGAATTTCGAACTTTGACGAGGTTGAAGCAAGACCTACAAAAGATGCATAGATATTCATCAAGAGGTTTCACTCAGGCAAGTCTCATTCCTCCCATGTTTGTGTCATTTATTTCCTCACATGATATATATCCTAGCATGGGGACTCAATTCTGCTATCAACTATGCTATTGTAAGATGTTATAAAAGCATAGCTTCACCACATTTTATTAAGTGGTTGAATCCGACACTTCTCGAATCGAGCATCACACTGAGACATTCATTACTATATGATGTCCAAGCATGGCAAAAAAACACTTTGGACGTTTCTCCATAGCATTACTGGAATGTCCATGTGTGTCACAAAATCAGAAAGCTATGATGTCTGCACAAGTGTTGAATCCCACTACCGCAACGAATGAGTGCTGAAAATCAATAGAAGATAGTCGGGACCGAGGCGATCAAACCTAAGACATTCGGCGCTCAAGGGATATGATGCTTCAATGCTCAAGCATCTAAGAAGCCTTCAAATTGTACTTCCAATCAAAGAGTACACCTTCGATAATGGCGCATCTGGATTCAGCACAAATATCTCGACGATGATTCAACACCAACACGATCAAACTGTAACAGAACTACAATCAATAAGTCTTCACTATCCCATAAGACTTCTGAAGCAATGCAACATCAATCATCCATCGATGTCACAAACTCCTTCAATATACACTGGGACTTGATCTTATCGGAGAGGTCAATTCAAATCTATTTCAACAAATGTTATCCACATAACAAGTTACTGCAACCTGGTGTGATTCCATGAAACTTCATCAACGTGACCTCTCTACATCACAAACCCCTGCACGACTGAGGAACTTCCTCTCTTCACTAGAATAAAGACCGGTGCAGGCATCTCCCACAACAACGTCGACTCACTGACGAAGCCAGTTCATGGTAAAGTCATTCTTTCATGAGCATTCAGGTTGAACTCTCAGTACACCTTCATCTTAGGGACGCTCAACTCATCAACTAGTTCGTGAATGTAAAAGGCTCACTGGATGGAGGGGTAAAGACTATGTCGATAATCATGGTTCTAGCCTTTTCGGTCTCTGGAGCAACTCCGACCATAGTATCGGCATCAACAAACATTTTTGGAGAAAATTCTATCATGATCCAGCATCAACGACGGTCTCAGGGGCAACATCCTCATGACAGGGCTTCATCAACTAACCATTCTCTGAAGTGTTACACATGAAGCAGACTTCTCCAAGAACTAATGATTCATATCAAGATGTGTAGACATGATAACATGTTCACATGAAAGTATTCTCAAAGCTTGCACGACTGGCGGACACAATCCAAAGTCTTCTACAAGATGTTCTCATCGCCTCTACAAATGAGATACAACACAGTTCAGGCCATGGGTTTACAAAAACGTACCAATGTATGAGGAATTGGACAATACTTCCTCAATGAAAGATGTTCATATATGTCTCTTCTACAACATACCAAAAGGGCACATCAATCGGACATACGAGCTCAAAGATATGGCCTTTAACGTCAGGTCTACGAAATCTGAAAAATTTATACGGGATTACAAATTACAAATGTGCACACTTCGTTGGATGACCTATACAACTCCAAATTGAGTGATTATTTTCTCATGTGATAACTTAGTCTCTTATATTCAAAATTTAGGGTCAAGCATCGAATTCGGACGTCGTATGAGGTTCATACAGCTTCCGGAGCATACAACATGCAAGCAGTAATTCTTAGACGGGATTCATAACCTCTACAGTCGATCGATGTCCACCAGTTCTTTTCGATAAGTCCTTCATCAAGGTACCTCCAACTTCGACCACCTAGGTCTTTACATAAAGTCTTTGTACCTGGGTCATCTATCTAGGTCCCGCTGCGGAGAAGAAGGAAAACGAAAAGGAGATTCAACTAAATACTGGGATGACGATCCACCGATCATGATTTATCGATTTCACGGAGTCCAAGACTCATGACTGAAACCAAGCTCACTTATGCTAATCATTCATCATAAAACGAATGCTACAACCGATACGTACAACCATGGTCATTACATCATCCCCTCTTGAGAGCAGTTATGGTCCCGTGACCAGGATTTCAGAAGTAAAGTTTCTACGACTGACAGAAACAAAAAATTATACTGCAAGCACCAGGCTCATGTATTAACCAAGGGTTTCAGATTTCAAATTAATCAATGACATTTAAATCCTTCATCAAGCGTTTGAGACACAAGCAAATGGTCTAAAGACACAACATGGGCGTTTTACAATAAGCTCGTCTGAGACAATTTTACTTTGTCATGCACAAAGAAGCGAGCTGGGAGAAATTGGTGAGGAATCTAAGGTTGAGTCATATGTCATTCTCTTCATATGGATGTATCTACAACATATCCAAAATTCACAGCAATTGGATGAACGAGCAAAAAGATGTGGTCAAAACCTTGGACTACATTACGGTTGAAAATTTTCTGAAAACCTTTTGGAAGTTTACTGTTTTATCAATTTCGGCGCTTAAACGTGCTCAAAAGCTGAAAATCTTCTTTGCTAAAGCTTGGAAATTTTCCGAGGATGAAGAAACATGGGTAGATCACAAACATCCGACATCGGACGAAGACTCTACAGCAATTTCAATAAAGACCTAACTTCTGAATTTTCTGATGACGAATTATGACGAAATTCTTCATTCATACACATCTGAATCAGGAGCTACATAGTCAACACAAGGCCGAACTTCATCTTCATCCGATAGTCTCACTTGCAAGTCGGCGGTGCTTCTGCTGATGAGATATGAGCTTTTCATATTTAGCTCTTTTTTTCTGTGATATTTCATCATGCTTTCCCTCCACATCTGCTAAGACCAAGAAAGCATATATCTTAGCACGAACCAGTACTCTAAGAAGTCATCATCTTTGACTTGATATTTCTGGAGCGTTCCCAGGAAGAGCCAGAAGGGTGGTTGTAACTGGAAGTCACCATTATCTGAGGCGAAAAACATGGAGTCATGGATATACCAATAACAAACACGCAACAAAAATGGTAACAATCCAACTCTTACCTATTTACAATTTCACTAGTCAGTAGTGATTATAACGTCGAATTTCAAAACTTGCTCGTTCCTTCAAACCCGCAAAGACGAGCAAAATTCATTATTCAAAATCATGACTTGATTTTCATAAAACCGTGAACAACCCATGTGAATTTTAACATCCACTGGTTTTTCAAAAATTGGACAGACGTCCATTCTACAATTGTGAAAACTCACATATAGATATTATTTCACCATAACAGTTGTTCAAAATCAAAACATTGATTTTATAAAAAATATGTTTTAACGTGAAAGTCACGTGAATTTGAAAAACATATATATATATATATTATTTTGTTCCCTCGAGAGTATATTTTCAAAAATTTGTGAAAGCTTACATATCGAAAATAATTTTTTTCATGAAAGCTCATAGACAAATATTTTACTAACAGACGCACGTCTATTAAAATAAAAAAAAAAAAAAATTCTCTCGTACAAGCATCCACCTTTAAAACGAGAGTTTATTAAAATCTCACATATTTAAAAAAAAATCTCTCCTACATTAGGGATTACTGCTATTTTCTTAAACTAACGATCGAACGAACGTCCGTTCCTAAAACAAGGGTTTTTACAAAACTCACGTCTATACATGCATATGTATATATTTTTTTTAACATGAACAACTCGTGAACAAGTTATCAACTTCTAAAAAAGAAATAAAAAAAAGGCGGTGCTACACCACTTTATGCTCGTTAGATGACACTCTATCATGCCATTGGGATCTTCGTTCAAGCCATGGTTTGCTCGCGCAATCGAAAATCCGGTAACATCTTATCTTATGACTAAGTTCAATTACTTATTTTGTTTGTAACTGGAAAATCACCATCCAGTGCTGACTGAGGAACATGACTGTCCCTCACTAAGCAGGGGACTTAATGTAGATGGTGAATTTTCGACAAGGGCTAAAATTGTAAACCGTAATTATACATGCTCCTTATCCAGCAATCAGCAGACGAGTATTGAGGCTCATGTCTCTTATCGAAGCATGAAAGCTCATGCCACAAGAATCTCTGACTGAGAATACTGTCTCTCAGAGTATATGTAGATGTGTAGTCTCTCAGCTGAGGCAACGGCATATCTCATGAATACTGAGCAATTTTAGTACTTACTTCTATATAGAATCGAAAGATTGGACGGCTCCTAGACAGCTTGCCTGCTAGTATAGAGCAATAACGTCTTCAGGATGTAACAATGTTTTCCCTGACTGTATAAAAGAAATATGATGCTTCAACAAGCTCATATCACTCGATTCCTAAATAATTAATGCTCATAGACGATCGTCCTAGTATAGAGCCATCAATTAATTATTCTTAAATCATTAGATTCATTAACTGAATCCTTGGAAAATATTCAATGTTTTTCATAATATTTCGTTACTTCAATTTACGGTTCTTCCCAACAGAATTCCATGGATTAGTAATAAATATTCAATACACGGGCATCTGAGCACTATCTTATAAGCCCCGACCAAAACGGTGCAAGTGTACTCAACAATAATGCACTAACGAGCCCCTGAATGCACAAACGAGCATTCCAAAACTTGAAAGAACGATGAACCTATGTAAAATAGGAAGAAAATAATAAATAATAAAATATTAGTCAAGGGGCTAAGGGACTGGGCTCACCGTCCGGCCAGTCACGCCGTGACCAATCCCACATCCAAATTCTATATTTTATCTTACTTTTATTATTTTCCTTGATCTCATGAAAATCTCTTCATTTGAACAAATATCCTTCGTTTTAAGGAAACTCCCCAGTTTCATGGTGTTTCCTTCGCATAAAGGAAATAATATAAAATTGGGAAAGGTGTCGTGGGACCGTGTCTACTAGCCGGCCGGCTATTCCCTAGTTGTGGCCGGTCCCACACCTCATGATTCCTCATTATTTTATTATTATTTCCCTAATCTCATGAAAACTCCTTGATTTTATGATATTTCCTTTAAATCATGAAAAATAATACAAAATTAGGGAAATTCGTGGGACCGGGCCCTAGCCGGCCCCACACACCCTTATTTTATTATTATTATTTTTTATGTTTCCTTGATCCAATGGAATTCCTTGATTTCATGATATTTCCTTCAAATTATGAAAATTCCTTCAAATTATGGAAATAATACATAAAATTAGGGAAAACTCACGGGACCGAGCCCTAGCCGGCCGACCATGCCAAAACCGGTCCCACACGCCCTTATTATATTAATGTTATTTGTTTCCTTCATCTCGTGGAAACTCCTTCTCTTCAAGGAAACTCCTTGATTTCAACAAAACTCCTTAGTTTCAACAAACTCTTTGATTTTATGATATTTCCATAAAATTATGAAAAATATAAAAAAATTAAGGAAATGCTATGGGACCGAGCTCATTGGCCGTCCGGCCATGCCTTGGCCATAGCCGGTACCACACTTCATTATTCCTTCATTTTATTATTATTTTCCTTCATCTCATGAAGTTTCCTCAGTTTCAGCAAAAATCCATGATTTCTTCATATTTTCCCAAATGATTGCTCAAACGCACATCAGAAAATATCAAAATTCTCAGGACTGAGACGCGAACACTTTGGTGACATGAGCATATTACCTTGACCGACCAGGGTTGGCTCTTTGGCTTGCAAGAGGCCGGTCCCTCATATTTTCATCATTTGACCTAATTTGTTCATATTAGGTTCAAACTCTTCAGAACAATTTTGGAATTTCATGAAACAATCGTCATTCGATACCGTGACCACCCAGGGCAGGTTTCATGACCCCTTGGTCGCTCCCTCATCTCTTCATAATTAATTAGGTTTTATCACCTAACGCGCGGACGAGCATTGTTTTAATAAATGATTAAACCAACATTTAATCATTCTTTCATCAACAAATCAACAAGTCTTCAAGAGACCTTGGTATTTGATCACTTGAGCATCTGGGCGCTACATGGTCGACCCATGATCCCATGTAGCCGGTCCCTCCTTCACTCCGTGGTTAATTTTCAATAAACCATCAATTGATAGAATTAGGGTTTTGAGTCCAAGGTTCATGATTCCAGATTCAAACGCTAATAATTTTACGATGATCTCATGGTCAACACTTTATTAATTATACTTGGTTCAGTTGCCAGTATTTAAATTAATATTTTATTTGGTCATGCTACCAATAATTCATCAAACGAGCAACATTTGCTTAGATGAGCAATATTTGCTCAAACCAAGGAACATTGATTCAACCATCAATATTCAACAGTTCATCGAATGAGAAATATTTTCTCACGTTAACTATGTTTATTCATACATTATACCTCTGTCTCAACAGACATGTTCAAATTCATAAGTCTCAGAACATTTTCAAATCATGTTCGACTCAAAAATACGAGGAATCATCGTCCCATGAAGTCATGAACGAGACATCAATCGTGTCACATGGGGGATATTAACTAGGGTTTTGATATGGCGGTCTACGGCACGTGTGTTTATACACACGATGAGAATGTGAGCAAGTCGTGCAATCAGTTGAAGGAGTTAACAAAGTAGTGGATGGAAAATCGACCAAGTCTCCGCACGTTGAGCAAATGGTTTTAACACGATTTCCACTTCTCTACTCTTTAATTCCATAAATTGTCACACTTCATGGGATCATGGTGTTTACAATTCTAGCAATATAAATAAGTTTCTGAATCATGATTGAAAAAGAAGATAATCTCACGTCAAACAGGCAACACGAGATTAATAACTCAACGTTTGAGAAATTACTCTCAACAGAGCAAATTCAATCATTCAGAACTTATCTTATTTCAGAATACACAACACACCCACAATCTTCGATCACCATTGATCTCACACATCTCAGCTTCCCTCCTACAGATCGACCCATCCTCTCTTATGACCGAATTTACTCTGGAACGGCCATTGTCTTGGTTTAGGCTGGAGTACTACATATTGATCTCTCGAATTCAAAGCACTCCCTTCTTGTAGTGCATCTGTGTGAGGTTTAACAGTTTGCTCGGTTCAAGGAGTTTCCTCCGCACGGTCGTCTCCTCAATTCCGTAAAAACCAGCAACTCGTTTTTCCCCATCTACAAGAATGTTTGATATTGGAAACCCCTTTCTCTCAAGTACATTTAGGTTAGATCTTCTGTCATCAGTTTGTGCTGTTTCTAACAATTAAAGTGTCATATTTTGTGTTTCCCTTTTACATGGAAAGGGAAATTCTTTTCGTGCAATAGGTGTATTTTCTTGTACACCACTAATAGGTGTTTTTGCTTGGTGGTGTACTTATAACCACCAAGAAGATGTTTCTTATGTCTAAAAATCCCAGCTCTTGTTATCATACCACACAAAACATATTTCACACTGTTTCTATCGCCTACTAGTGGCTGGCCATAATCCCAACCTGGATCAGCTGAAGGTCTAACACGAGGCGATGGAGTCGACATTGATTACTACAAATTGGGAATATCTAAACCAGTTAAAATATGAAATTCAGAGAACGCCATAAACAATTATGTTCTGTCTGCGCCCAGAATGGACGAGGGGCGTAAGCGTTTGAAGAATTTTCATTTCCATGTAATAGGTGTATTTTCTTGTACACCTGTTATACGCAGTGCATATAAAAGTGCACTATTTTTTTGTGTTTGTTATACGAGGTGTATATGCTTGTACACCAGTTATACTTTAAGTTGCAATTAATTACCATAGTATTTTGAGTATTTCTAGATTTTATTATCAGTCAGATAGTAATTCAATTTCTAGGTGTTATGCAGTTATTTGAGTACTTCAAATAATTCAAGTATTTTATGTTATGTGTAATGTCTACAAGTTTGTTTACAAATTTATAATCTTTTATTTTGTCATCTTAACTGAATCAGGAGTACTTCCCGAAATGATTCTGATCTATCAGTCATGTTTGATATTTATTTTGCATATTATCTGTCACCACAAGAAGCATATGTTTCACTATAGTTATCCCTATTTCCGTACATAAACTATAATATCTAGAATTAAATGAATCAATGTGTGGAAAAGCAACAGTTGGTATAACTCATTCAAATTTTAGTAATGGCAACATGGAATATTAAGCTGATGCTATTACATTTTGTTATTGATTGTGAATGTGTACATAGTTGTACACATGTGATTCATAATGTGTACATAATTGTACACATATTGATTTTTAATGTGTACATAGTTGTACACCCGACTTGAATGTTTATCTTCACTGACAAAGAGAGGTATGTTTCATAATTCTAATATGCTGGTCTCCTTGGTCTAATCTTAGTTCAGTCTTACATAATGCTCAAAAGAATGATACTGTGTAAGCCCAGTGACCTTTGGAATGAAATAAAGGATGCTTTATTCTAGCAGTGCATGGTTTTTAGAGTTGAAGATTTAGCTTGACAGTGTCTCTTGGAAATTGAGTTATTATCCTTCTTAAGTGTACATATTGGTGCACCTGTATTGCAAGTGTGCATATTGGTGCACCTAGAGTACAGGTGTACATATTGGTGTACCTATAATATGCACAAGTGTACATATATGCTTTCTACTTCGGATGGATCTTAACATTTACGCGCAGATATCTGTGGAGTTTGTATGAATTTCCTACACCGATAATAATGTTTGAGAAGTTTTACTTGATTTAATTTTTTCTGTCCAAGATTTCATCTGTTTTGGTGAAATGTCAAACACTTTGTTAAGATGCGATTGAATATATTTAAAACGGTGCATTAATATTTCTTAATCGTCTCATGTAATACATGGGGGGACTTTTTTTTTATCTAGGAAAAGGAAAAGCAAGCGCTAAGCAAGGCAGAACCCATCTCAGGACAGATGTGTGCTTCAGTGGGAGAAATATAAAATAAATGGATGTGAATACTGTAAGTAGTTCTTGCACTGGCTTTTTGGTTAATTATGTTTTTTTTCAGACAGTGCATACGACCTACCATTTATCATGGGCATGAAGTGGAGTTCTTATTTGTATCTATGCTCTGTTAGAATTCATGTTGTTGTTGGTTGCATCTGGCATAAACATTGTGGAAATTATTAGTCTCATTGTGGATTTTTGATGTAGTGGTCTCAAATTACTAGTCTTGTTGTGATTGTTGAACTGATCATGCCTTACTTTGGTCTTTTTAATGTGCATTTGCATTAGTCTCACTAAGTTTTTTTTATCTTAAACAATCTGCCTTGTGCTTAATCTGAGTGGGGATCTTTTTTTGTAATGCTTTTGTTGTGGCTCCGTTGGGATTCCATTGCATGTTTACGGTACATTCAAGGTTATTGAGAGGAAGGATACTGCTCAACAGAAAAAGTGGCTTGTGTTAGATTTGAATAGCATGCTTGTTAGTGGTGCTTATGTGGAGTTGTATGTGGTGTACAAACCGGTGCACCTTGTCTTGTCTTTGGATTTTGTAGATGTGTATATCTTACACCCGTGTAAACTAAGATATTTAAAAAATAAAAATTATATGGTCATATGGGTATTCTTTTTGTCGATCTCGAAAAGAGCTTTCCGAATATATAAAGTTTGCGAATTTTGGACAAACGGTTCAAAAGATAAATTATTTTTATGTTAATTAAAATTGCTGACATCGTCATAAGTCACTATGGACTAGACTGCAAATATTTGGACTAAATTGTAAATGATAAGGGTTATTAGTGTACTTTCTCATATTTTGGACTAATTTATACCTAGTTGACTCGGGCTGGACTAAACTGTACTTTTAGACTGACTTTTGGACTAAACCGTATTTTTCCCACCAACGGACTCACGGTCCATTGTTAGAAAAGTTAGGACCAGGAACACTACTTTTTAACACTAGTTATGGCGAATCTTGTACACTTGAATTCTGTCTCCAATCCGTGTTTAGATGGACCTTTTCTCTCTTTTACGGATCTTGTTAACTTGAAAAGACAACACCATTGCTATCTTGATTTTTGAGATTCGCAAGCATGTATGCGGTGGAGAGGAGTACACTTTCGGAGTGGAAAGTTTTTGTTATTATCGCATCGAACTTAATAAGTATGTTTTTTCATTGGTACCAGTGGTTCAAATTTCAAACTTGAAAGCTGTTAGTTGTTAGTTACATATAATCCAATGATATCTTAAAATGTATAAGAAGTTGGTCCAATAATTCTGCTTTTACTACATCATCGTTCATTACCATGTTTTACTTAGAAATTTCATCTTTTCTTTCTTTCTTTTGGCCCCAAATCATGGTTCATGTGTCGGAGCCATAATGCACGTGGAATTAGTTAAGGCCTTTGACAATCAGATAGATTTTTTTATTAGTTAGGCCTATTCCTATGCATATGACAAACATCGTATTTTGTCATATATGCACCCATTATGGGTATGCCAAACTACCAAACTCATATGTCTATATGTCAAAAATAACATATAGGCATACACGATGGAGTTTCCAGCGAGCGATAAAGACTTCATCCCATCTATTGATGGTCTCTTTGTCTCCAGCGATAAAGACTTTATCTCCGAGTAATTATATATATATATATAATCTCTCTTACTTTTTCACTTTTACAATATATTTTTATATTTAAAGGGTCCTACTGATTGTATTATAACATTAAATTTTTTATAAATACCCCACCGCACAAATACAAATATATTTTTTATTCATTAGGATCTCACCCAATACAATTAAATATATACTTTTAATCAAATTTGACATATGTACCATAGTGGGGAAACTCATTTGACATGCTACACTCATTTTTTGACATAGGAATAGGCCTTAGGTAGTTGCAATTGACTCATCTATAGTTGGTCCAGCTTAGCCAGCACGCCTAAATCATCAATGCAGGAACGTGCATAACCAGGCGATAACTCTCCCCCAAAGCAGCATGCAAGACTTAGACAATAATTTTTCACCAGTTGGGTAGGAAATTTCGACGAGATTAGTAAAATCTGTGACATTTACAGCCTAGTATTTTTAGGGGCGACTCCAAAAGAATTAGGGGCAACACAAAAAGACAAAAAAGGTCACCCAAACGTAAAATGTAGCCATCCATTATCTCCCATTTTTTTAATGGCCAAATTACCCTTTACAATCGGTAGCTAACTTTATAATCGGGAAGTTAATCAACAATCGGGAGTAAATTTAGTTTATATAACTTCCGAATATAAAGTATGCCAAAATAAAATCCTATATCTTTTGAATTTTGATTATCCTATAATCGGTAGTAAATAAAGTTATCTTAACTGCCGATTAAAGTAAACCTTTGGCTAAAATGTGACCATAATCGGTAGTGAATTTAGGTTATTTAACTCCCGAATATAGAGTAGCCCCAAAATGAGACTTTGCAAAAATTATCTATCTTTTGAATTTTGATTGAGCCTATAATCGGTGGTAAATGAAGGTATCCTGACCTCCGATTATACAGTAGACCTCTTTATCGAAATCTTAGCATAATCAGTTGTCAAGATAGTTCATATAACTACCGAGTATAGAGTTGCCCCAAAATGAGATTTTGCAAAAATCCTCTTTTTTTTTTTTGAATTTTGGTTGAGCCTATAATCGGTAGTAAATGAAGTTATCCTGACTTCCGATTATGCAGTGGGTCTCTTTGCAAATATCCTACCATAATCGGTAGTAAATAAAGTTATCTTGACTCCCGATTATAGAGTAGCCCCAAAATGAGATTTTGCAAAAATTCTTAATTTTTTGAATTTTGGTTGAGCTTATAATCGGTAGTAAATGAAGTTATCCTGACTTCTGATTATACAGTGGCTCTCTTTGCAAATATCCTACCATAATCGGTAGTCAAGATAGTTCATATAACTACCGAATATAAAGTAGCCCCAAAATGAGATTTTGCAAAAATTCTCATTTTTTTGAATTTTGGTTGAGCCTATAATCGGTAGTAAATGAAGTTATTCTGACTTCCGATTATACAATGTCTCTCTTTGCAAATATCATACCATAATCGGTAGTCAAGATAGTTCATATAACTACCGAATATAGGTTAGCCCCAAAATGAGATTTTTCCAAAATCATCTATTTTTTGGATTTTGTTTGAGCCTATAATCGGTAGTAAATGAGGTAAAATCCCGACTTCCGATTATACAGTGGCTTTCTTTGCAAATATTCAACCATATTCGGTAGTCAAAATAGTTCATATAACTACCGAATACAGAGTAGCCCCAAAATGAGATTTTACAAAAATCCTTTTTTTTTTTAATTTTGGTTGAGCCTATAATCGGTAGTAAATGAATTTATCATTAACTTCCGATTAATAGTAGCCCCAAATACGCATTTAGCACAAATTCATATCAATCGGTAGTCTCTGTGCGTTTCTTAACTATCGATTTACTCTCAACAATCAGTAGTTAAGAAACTTCCGATTACGGGAGGGCATTAACGTATTCTACTATCTTTTGGACATCCCTTAACCTTCTCTATGGGTTGGGAATAAAAAACTCGCCCCTAATTCTTTCGGAGTCGCCCTAAAAATGTCAGGATTTACAGCCTAGCTATTAAAAAAAAAGAATATATAGTAAAATCTAAATTTTACAAGATTTTTCTTCTGGAAGTACTCGAGAAATTATTAAGATTGGACTCTTCCAAAAGCAAAGAAAAACCTGGCACTTTTAGGGGCGACCCCGAAAGAATTAGGGGCGACTTTTTTATTCCCAACCCATATATACCGTTAAGGGATGTCCAAAAACGCGGAGAATACGTTAATGCCCTTACACAATCGGAAGCTATTTTGTGCCCGATTATTATAAAGCAATCGAAAGCTTAGTAACGATATTATACTACCGATTAATATCGATTTGTGCATAACGCGCATCTGGCTTCTATAACAATCGGTAGGAAAAATAACCTCACGAGACTACCGATTATAGTAGATCCTAAATTCCCAAAATTGGTGATTTCGTCAAGGAAGAAATTTGGGGCAACTTTATAATCGGAAGTCTTATTAACTACCGATTGTTCTAGTTCCCAAATTCGAAAAAAATGACATTTCTGCAAAAACAAAATTTGGAGCAACTGTATAATCGGTAGGTTATTAGCTACCGATTATTATAGTTCCCAAATTCGAAAAAAATGACATTTTTGCAAAAACAAAATTTGGGGCAACTGTATAATCGGAAGTGATAATACTTCATTTGACTTATGATTATACAGATGCCCCAAAAAAATAAAGCCGTTGGAACTCTAAACTCTATATAAGGATTGTATCCTTTTACCCTATATGGAACACAAATACCTTTAAACTATCTCCAACATCATCTTCAACATAATGGCCCAACCATTCATTAATCCTACGGAGTTCACGATCGAAGAAGATTTATCTTTATGTAGGCGCTATGTTCAATTCTATCCGAGACGAGGAGAAGAACGTAGGCAGGGAGGCATAATGAGTATGAGTTATTTGGGGAAAATTCACGAAAAATTCTGACCCGACACCGGTAACCCAAACAACCGTCACTCCGCCGATCTTTTCTCGCCGAGTTGGTTCAATAAATGTACACGTCGAAGAATTCGTCCATTTAACTTATCTTGTGAATCAATATCGATTGAGGGGTGAAACCAATGATGAGGTTATAGAACGATCTTTCGGGGAATGGCGGAGATGGAAAAGATCAAGCTTCCATTATGAAGCTCATTTTAGAATCCTTAGGGCGATGGAAAGATTTAATCCGTTTAGGACTCGTCCAACACGTCCACGACGCTAATCGCAATACCTTGTAATAGAATTGCGGGAGTTCAATGTAAAATTATGATGATGTGCAGGTGATATTGTGATGAATTTCAAAATATTTATGAAATTCGTAAGTTTTAATTGTTGATCTAACTACCGATTATACTCCAACGGCTAGTTCGTTCAAAAGAAACTAGCCGTGCCTCGAAAACCAAACACAATCGGTAGATAATACATATTGAGAAACCTCCGATTATACTACTCTAATGAAACTGAGAACTCTGTTGACAAAACATCCTATAATCGGAAGTATATAAAAATACATATTTACCGATTACGAATAATCGGGTGCTTTGTTCAAACATTTACTACCGATTGAGTGTAATAATTGTACGCAATTTCGATGCAGATCACTGTAAAGTACGCATCAACGGCCATATTTTCAAAAAATAGAGACGTTGGGACTCTCATCTATATAAGGAGGGTAAACTCTTCTTATTTATGCACCAAACAACACATATATAGCATTGTGTATTCTACAAATAGATTTTCCATCGTCTACTCTTGTGAACTCATTCTATATCTCAACTTACAAGCATGGCAACGTTTGACGCAGATGAAGATTTGGTCATTGTGAAAACATGGTATCGTGAAACAAGACGTGAAGATGTCATAGCAGGAAGGTTAACACCCGAAGTCTTTTGGGCGAGGGTATATAGCCAATTCGTGCGAGAGTATGGAAATCCAAAGCAAAGATCACTCCAACAAGTTCATAATCGTTTCCGACTTGTCCAAAAAGGGGTAAATGATTACATAACGATACAAAAGAGGATGTTTAACACTAGCCACTTAAGCTTGTCGATCCAACAATTTGTAAGTATAACGCTCGGGTGTTTAATCTTTCTTACTAAAACGAAGTTGACATTATTTTATGTTTGTTTATATAGGAGACACTCGCAAAAAGACAGTACTTAGTGGAAAAGGGTGAAGAATTCACTTATGATGGAAGTTATGAATTCTTGAAGTCCGTCGTAACAGTATAAATGTTGATTGATGGTTACAATCGGAGGTTATTATTTTATATTGTCTACCGATTCTGGGAAGATTTTCACCTATTTTGTCAGACTTTGGTGAAAATCGAAAGTTTATTCAATATGTTGTCTACCGATTCTGGGAAAAATTTACAGTTTATTTTTTGTCAGAGTTTGGTGACAATCGGAGTTAATGCAAGATGTTGTCTACCGATTTCGGGAAGATTTTCACTTTTTGTTAGACTTTGGTGACAATCGGAAGTTTATTCAATATGTTGTCTACCGATTAAGGGAAAAATTTACGGTTTATTTTTTGTCGAGTATGGTGACAATCGATGTTTATATAATATGTAATCTACCGATTTTGGGAAAAAATTTCGGTTGTTTTGTCACCTTTTAATCGGAAGATAAATTCAAAAAGTTAATAACCGATTATAATATTGATTGAGTCTGTTTACAAAAGCTTGTATAATCGGTTGATATATTAAAAATATAACTACCGATTATAGCTTTAGACTTCACTAACATTTTCCACAAAAGGGCTTTCCAAAATACATCTTTCAAACATAACAATCATTGATCTTCATCATCCGAGGGAACCAATTCCAGTGAGGCCTTCCGGAAATCCACCTTCATGACGCGATCCCAATCCAACATGTTGGTCTCATATTGTTTCAACCAATCGTTACAATGATTCGTTGGGAAGTAATCGCTCCAACCAGCCAACGGAGGTAATGGGCAATCCTCTTTACTCTTAAACCGATAAAATGCATCTCATTCACAAATGCCATAACAATTCTTCTATCTTTAACCGATTCATCGCAAACCGTCCTTGTAGGTGTAAACGTATTAGAATGTCCATACTTAGGAGGAACAAAGAAATGTACCACGTAATTCAAAGCGTCCGCTAAGAGATATCCACATTTAGGAATTGTCATCCAATACTTGGATCCGATTGTCTTCAATCCCTTTCGGCACTTTACACGCGCAACAAAGTCTTTGAACTCTAGTTCTTTGTCGTGCCTATCTCCTTCCTTCATCATCTCCATATAGAAATCCTTGTCCTTTATTAGTTGTACCGCCATCTTAGTTCTTAAATTTTGTCATTGGGTGACATCTTGGTTCACCGCCTCTCAAAGTAACCAATTTGTTCCGAGGCGACGTGAAACCCACAATTGCCATCCCCATCAACCTCGTCGGTGGACAAAACAAATGGAACAATGAGTGGAGGGAGTTGTTTCATATACTCGTCTATAATCGTATACCTTGATCGTGTTGGTCTTCCATGAAAATCCCTAGGACAACGAAGAGTACTCTTCTTCTCCCCACCTCGCTCACATACCATTTCAAACCGAATATTCTTAACGCAACGGTTCTGAACTACCACGCACATCTTCTCTTTTGCCTTGTTCATAAGCCATTCCTTGGCCTCCTTCTTATTTCCAAATATCTAAATGGGCATATTACAAAACAAAAATAATAAGCATAACCATCTAACATACACGATTGGAAAAAGAAAAGATAATTCATGACCATACCAAATCGTTTGCATAGTGTAGGGAAGTATCAGGCCTCAAATAATAATCGTCATCAACCGCTACAACAACCTACGCACAACAACAACAAGTTATGCATTAGCAATCGGAAGGAAGTTTAGATAATAAGTAACCGATTGTAATACAATCGGTGATTTAATACTATACAACGTAACCGATTATGAGAAATCGGTAGTCATGTACGCATATAGTCTACCGATTAACGACATACGAGAAATGAACAATTCTTACGTGTAAAAAGCTTCAATAATCGGAGGGACTATAAATTCATGAACCAACCGATTATTATATACCAATAATCGGACGTTTATTCATGTAGACAAATTCCGATTATGAGAAATTGAAGCTTTCAATTTGGGGATTTTTTCATATTCGGCAGATTAATACATCAAAATATACCCGATTATTGATAATCGGTAGATATGTTACTAAATTAACTACCGAATATATGTCGTTCATGTCATTCAATGCATGCGAAATCGAATTTTCACGTTCGAAAACACACACAAACGCACGTAACATGGATAACATGGGTACTAGAGTTTGTTAACAACATACCCGTATGTTTGATGAATCGTTAGCTTCGATCTCGGGTGATTCTCCATTTTCTTCCATGAAAGCGTCGTCTAGGGTTTCATCTCCATCAAAGTTTCGATCATTCAACATATACCCCAAATCATCATCTCTAAACGGTAGTGAACCTTGAACTTCAACAACTTCACGTCCTTCTTCGTACCCATCCATGTTTATGGAAGTTGGCAAAAATCGGAAGTTGGCAACATATACCCACTTCTTCTTCTTTTTTCTTCTTCTTCTCTCACTCAATCGGGAGTTACCTCGCGATGAGTCAAAATTTTTTCCAAACACTAATATATAGACCCCGACCTACCGATTCTGAGTTTGCTTCCGATTATTGAGTGAAACTACCGATTATTGTTTTGGCTACCGAATATTATAGTTTTTGTCAAAGGTTGAATCACGACCACTTATAATCGGTAGGGTATAAGTTTTATCATCTACCGATTATGTCAGATTTCAAATTAAACATTTCGCAAATAAGGATTTTAGAAAAAACTCATTTTGGGGCAACCTATAATCGATAGTTTGTGAAACCTATTTGGCTTACGATATGGCTACATACAAATCATGAACCACATGGTTAGGCACAGGCTTACATACCCTCTTAGCCTATGGATTTTGGCAAGGGTTCATTCTGGGGCTCCTTACAATCGGTAGGTTATTAAGTTGAGTATACTACCGATTATAGTAGATTTCAAAATTCATCACATGAAGGATTTTAGAAAAAACTAAATTTGGGGCAACCTATAATCGGTAGGTTGTGGAACCTATTTGGCTTACGATTATGGCTACATCCAAATCACGAACCACGTGGTTATGCCTGGCTCTGTACAGTCAAAACCTATGGAATTTGGCAAGGGTTCGATCTGGGGCTCCTTATATTCGGTAGGTTTTAAGTTGTTAACGCGACCGATTATGGTATATTTCAAATTCCCTTACATGAAGGATTTTAGAAAAAACTCATTTTGGGGCAACCAATAATCGGATGGTTTGGTAATATATTTAACTCCCGATTAACGCTGCATCCAAAACGCGAACCAAGTGGTTATGGCTGGCTGTGTACACTCAAAACCTATGAAATATGGCAAAGGTTGGATCCGGGGCTCGTTATAATCGGTGGGTTAGATAATTATATACCCTACCGATTATGGTATATTTCAAAATTCATCACGTGAAGGATTTTAGAAAAACTCATTTTGGGGCAACCTATATTCGGTAGGTTGTGGAACCTATTTGGCTTACGATTATGGCTACATCCACAGCTCAAGGTTGAATATGGGGCTCCTTATAATCGGTAGTATTACAAGTTGAATAAGCTACCGATTATAAAAGGGATTATTAGCCGAAGTATCTACACAATAATCGGTAGGTATTGTTTCAGTTTAACCTACCGATTCACCTTTAACCTACCGATTATGGCGTTGGCTACCGATTATATAAGGGCATATTGGCCATTTCGAAAAATCAAAGATAAGGGGTAGCTTAGATTTACGTTTGGGTGACCTTTTTTATCTTTTAGTGTCGCCCCTAATTCTTTCGGGGTCGCCCCTAAAAGTGCCAGGAAGAAAAATACATTGTGAGCAGAGAGAGTAGGAAAGAAACAAAACTTGATTATTGCTTTGGTACAAGTTCACTACTTAGTTTTTACTTATTACACACCCATTTTACCCTCAAAGTAGGGGAAGTAAAAAACACAAACCTTCTTAGAACTTACATTTACTATAGTATAGCATATTGACAGTACTTAAAAAGCTGAACTTTCTAATACAACTTCAGACCCTAATTAAACAGAACTTTAAGATCTTAATTGACAACAACACATACAATAAGATCACAAAGAAAATCCTAGATCAAGTAGACAATAAAACCCTGGCTAAAAGCCATATCCTTAGTAGTGCTTAGAGGCAAAATGATTAACCAAAGCAAGTGCATTACTAGTAACCTGAGCAACACCGGTGACTCTTCTCCTAATACCAATTCTATAATTAGTATTCTTGCCATGACCTGTAAACCCATCAGTACAAGTATTTTCATCAGTAAGTGCAGCACTTACCCAAGTTTGTACATTACTCATATGCCACATGAAATCAGAAGCAGCATTTTTACCCTTACTCATTGCACCAAGTTCTTTAATGGATTTACTCAACCGATCCACACTGTCACCCATATTATCTACACAATCTTTCACAGCTTGGAGATCTCTACCTTTAATACCTTTAACTCTGGTCATCGTGGAAACGTAAGTCCTTACGGATCTAGCTCTGGATAAACTTACCTGCAATGCTGTTTCAGCTATTTGTCTTGGACTTCGTTGGATTTTGCTTCTAAATACTGAGAGCGACTCAAAACATAAATCTGGGTACTGTGTCACACCGCAAGAAGTTCTGATGAAATCGCCGGACTTTTTCGCCATGGTGACAGATGATGTGCAAAAGACGAACAGAAGAAGAAGGAGACAGAGGAAACTAGTTTGAGCCATGGCAGATTAAGTTGAACTGAAACTGTATCTGAGAGAGATAGTGAGAGAGAGATAGAGAGAGATGTTTTTGGGTGGTATTGATGAATTGCTGTGAGATGTTGGAATTTAGAAATAGGTTTGTGGGGTTTATATAAAGGGGACTGGGAAAACAGTTGTTTGTATGTGAACTTGATTTGTTTTTCACTAGTGGTTTTCACATTTCATGGCACTTGTGTAAAAGCAAATGGAGTCATACCGTGTCTTACACTTTGTCCATATCTAGTCGCTCAAACAAAAATAAATACGATGTTGATTCACATTCAACTTGGATTCCGCATAATTAACTTAAATATAATATGGAAGGGCAGCTCACTCATTGCCAATTGGTTTTGAGTTGGATACCCACAGATTTAAACAACACATTGGCTATTGACATTGGACAATATGTCTCTTTTTGGCTGAAAGATGAAAGTTTTTGGGCACCAACAGAGAAACATGAAGATTTTGTTTTATGTCTTTGGATTTAAAAGTCCCACTGGGAGCTCTTGCTTCCTACCTCCTAACTAAGAGCTTGCAACTGGATACAAATATACAACGACATGTGAGAATTGTGTAGTGTGTACAGAGGGACATACTGATCTTTTCCGTAATGTGGACAGCTTGTTCATTGCCGACCTACAAATCAACACCATGTAATCTCAAGTAATGATGACTGATGAAACAATTTATGGGTCCTATACTTTTTCAGTCACCCCCACAGAATAGAGCATAGGAGATACTTGTACAAAAAAAAAAAGCACATCTTTAACAGCGGTTAACAAAATTCAGATATCGAGCTCGGTAAATTTGCAAGTCCTCTTGCTATTGATTAGGCGGATCCATTTGCTCCGCACATCTGTTGCAGTTGATAGTTTAGGTTTGAGTCGCCAGAACTGTCCTTGTTTCTTTACATATAGTAAAATTGTGCTTAAAGTTTAAACTTGTGTCTGTCCTATTTTATCCACTATAACTTGTATTTTACTCTATGGAAGAATTTTAGTTACCATCCCATCATACAAATGTGATAACAGATGCCTTCCTGTTCTTTTTAATCTTCTAGGGTAGGATAATTATCATCAGATAAGTTTGAATCTTGAACATTGGAGTTGGGGGCGCAGAAAGAATAAAAAGTTGCGAGGAGTGGCAAAAACAAAGTAACATAAAGCATATTAAAGGTAAAATGTGGAAGGGATCAACTTCTGTTGATGAATAATGTCATCTTTTACACCTTTTGTATCTATAATTACTGTTTTTTTCATTTTTAAGTATGATTTATTTGATCTAAAACGAAAATTTCACACGTAACGAACTCTATAAACAATAACCATAATATGAGATGATGATATTTTGGAACACTTGTAAAAGTGGCTTTAATTTGTATTATCGACAAGATACTACAAATCCCTTGCCACTTTTTCCTCTTTTTTTCTGTTAAAAACTATACAAAAAGACGGAAGTGATCATGCTAAAGAACACAAGCAAAGAACGCTCCAGAGCCTCAAACCAAGTTCCTGTTTCTATCCCCAGTATTCAAAACAGTGCCTCATCCGTCGAACTAGATAAACTTGGAGAATGAGCACTTGAAAGTTGAGACAACGATGGGCACACAACAAACAGTCTTCAATAGTTGATTAAGATCGCCATATTAGCTAGCTCAATTAAATGAGAGTAATTGACGCTATAAAAGTGCCTTAAAGATAAATCAAAACAGTTCCAGTTACTGTCTATTTGATTGATCCCCAACCTTATCTAAAATAAATCCCTAAATCAGATTTTCATCTCTAAATTCAGTATCTAGTGAATCTAAGTTGCAAATTATCAGAGAGGGGACTCATTTCTGCCACCGCAGTCAGTAGAGAGGGGGCTCATTTCTGCCATAGCATTTACTGCTATCAAGTACGTCCCCACATGCAATGGTCCCAGTGACTCCCATCTGCTTTGAAAAACTATCCCACTAGCCATTTCCATATACCACTATCTTTAGCTAACCAACAGTTACTCTCAAGTGTGAAGCAACCCACCTAGCCAAGCATGGAAATACCCAACCCAGTCGCCAAAATATGCAAAATATCAAAGCTAATCAAATCGTTGGTGATAGAATAACAAAGGCTAATGGATAATGCTGGAGCAAGAAAGATCGAAGCTAAGCGGTAAATGACCTTTGTCCCAATGAAAATAGACTGGTTCAACATATAATAAAGGGTGCTCAAGTTATATCCGACAACAGATTTATGGTACCTAAGTAAGGTCAAACAATTTAACAAGTTGGAACATGTCCCGTCGCAGTATAACACACTCGAATGCATCATAAATATTCAAAACAAGTCAGTAAAAGCTGTTGTATCATCCGGCTATTAAACAAAAAGGAAACAAAGAAGAAGAAGTTACTGCTGACAAGTCTTCCAATGAAGAGCCCGAGTAAAGGTAATTGCGAAGTTCTTATGCGCTCCAGGGTACTTACTAACCTTGACTTGCAATCTTGGCTTAACACAGCCCAACCACATCCTTACATAATTCAAGGGTATTCAGGAGAAGGGGACAAAAAGAAAGAGAGATATAGGGCACTGCCCGGCATCCATGGCTTTCATATTTAGACAACAAAGAGCATGAAGCTTCCTCCCAATTAGTCTTTTCCAAAGTCAGCGTTGTAATGTGCACTTGACTCGAGCTTCTTTGCCTCGTTCAGTTTTCGCACCGCCTGAAAACAGATTTTATTTAATATAACAAAGCACTTGTACTAAATGTAATTGAAATACCACATCGAGAAAAATAAAGAGGAAGAAAGTCAAAATGGTAACTAGACAAGGCTGAAAACAATAATAACATGGGAAGCATTGGAGATAAACTGCTCCGGGTTTGAACAAGGTTCCCATAAAACCCTTGCCAAAGCCTCTCAGTTGCATAGTTTTCTTTATCACACAACAGTACACAGGAAGATAGGATTATTTTAAAAAAAAAAAAAAAAAAACTTGGACAAGACTTACTTTCATGAAATCTTCGTGAATGACATAATCACGTTCAGCACGAATTGCAAACATCCCAGCTTCAGTGCAGACATTCCTTAAATCAGCTCCATTAAAGCCCTGGGAAAGAGTTCAACAGTTTCAAAGGTTAATTTAATTTGGCAACTTCAATGAGATTTTATAAGAACAAGTTATGAGAGGGATCAGACCTCAGCCAGTTTTACAACTGCTTCATAGTCAATTTCGCCGTGTTTGGCGATCCCAGCAGCATGGATCTTCAAGATTTCCATCCTAGACTGTTCATTAGGCAATGGGATCTCTATCTTTCGGTCAAGTCGCCCTGGACGAAGAAGTGCGGGATCCAAGACATCAGGTCTGTTCGTCGCCATAATCATTTTAACCTATACATCCATTTCAAAACAATGAGAGGTTGTAATTTATCACCTGCGGTCACTTCAGAAATATAGAACTTAAACAAGTGAAACCGCCATAGCAGTATTTCAACTGCTTTCAAAGACAAAGACCATCGTCTAGGCGCATACCTTCCCTAGTTGGTCAAACCCATCAAGCTGATTAAGCAATTCCATCAATGTTCTTTGGATTTCACGATCAGCACTGGTACCCTCGCTGAATCGGCGACCTCCAATGGCATCAATTTCATCCATAAATATGATGCAAGGCTTAACAAGAAAACACCAAATCAGATGCTCAGGACACTTTTTGGGTCTGGATCAAGGCTAATCAATAATAAGTCATGATTGATACACATAGACATTGGCCTTACCTGATGATCACGTGCGTAGTTAAACATCTCACGAATTAATCTTGCACTTTCACCTATGTATTTATCAATTATAGCACTTGAGACAACCTACAGCCAAAAGATTCGTATTAATCAAAGGAAAACATAAATTTTTTGGATGTGTTTATAGCCTTATAGGAAATCAAAAAATGCAAACCTTTAAAAAGTTGGCATCTATGTTACTGGCAATAGCTCTGGCTAATAGTGTCTTGCCTGTTCCAGGTGGCCCATAGAGAAGAACACCCTGCATATTGAGATCAAAAACATTGAGATTGCAATCCTTCACAATTGGAGTAAAAAGAAAAACAACACATGCAGAAACTAAAATATAGTGCACATTACCTTGGGGGGCTTGATACCAACCCTAAGGAAGAGTTCGGGGTTCATAAGTGGCAGCTCAATAGATTCTCTTAGTTCACGAATCTGATCCGACAATCCACCAACAGCTGAGTAGCTAATGTTACCAGGATCTTCATGAAGCATGTTATAAACAACTGGATCAACCTGAGATCAAAATAATCAGCAGATAGGATCAATAATCTACCAGCATCAGTGAGAAAAGATAACCATTTTATTGTTTTAACTAATACAGAACAATAACTTACTTCACGTGGAAGGGCACGCATGATTGTGAGAGTTGTCATATCAAGAACGACCCTTGTTCCTGCCGTAAGCTTTTCCTTATCTACTTTACTGCGGCAACCAACAACGTACCTAGGGCCACTGCTTGCTTTAACTATCACTGGAACATAACAACATTATCAGTTAATTACTTTGCTGTCTCACAGATGTCCCAACTGATGGGGTAACAGACATAAATCCAACAAAAAATGTAGCTCTACATGTACAGATACAACTGATGGGGTAACCCAGAAGCCCCATGACGATGGAAAAGAAAAGGAACTTACAGCGTTCATTGTCAAGAGGTCGCAAAACTTCTCCTATTATTTGCCCAACACTCTGAAGGGACTTCAGATCATCTTCAGTTTTAGCATACTCCTTCTTGGAACCTCTTAAAGTCTCCCTTGCTGCGCATATATAAATTCATTATAAGTTTCAAATATGACCATAGCGAGCCGACATAAATGTTACAATGCAATATGTAGACATCAACTATTCACAAAATCAGTTCTCTATCAAAAACACACACTAAACATCTCGCATGAAATTTGACATTCGAAAGCTATTGGCAACAAGTAGCTCGTACTTAGTTATGCACAGCACCAAAAGGTCAGTATACTACTCAGCTCAAACTGATGATTAACAATCATTGTTAGACATGAACAGAAATTCTCAATAAACCCAACCCTTTGTTCCTAATCATACTTATCCTCAACCCCTCCTGTCTATTATCCCAAAAAGTTCTTCTCAGAAAATAAGTGTTGCTTCGCCTATCATTACCAGGTAAATCATGGGTCCAGTAATAAAAGTCTATCAACACACTGCATTCCATATTCACCGACCACCACCATTCAAAATTCAGCTCATATGTTACGATCTAAACAGGGAATCAAACAAGTAATAATTTTAACTAAGATCTACACAGTCAGAATTAGGGTTCTTAATTTTCAACAACTTCACAAATATAAAAACCCTAAAACAGCAACCAAAGTGAAAGTAAAGTTAGGGGTTTTGTAAAAATAAAAAAAAAACGAACCTGTTCTAACTCTTGATTCAAGCTCTTTGTGATGCAAGAGCTTCTTACGGTAATCTCTACCAGCAGCCTTACGTCGTTCATCTTCTCCTTCCATCCTCTACTTTGAAATTAGGTGGTAGTGGAGATCAAATCTCTAGCATTATATTGATCGGTTTATAAAGACGGGCCTACCAAGGGGCTAATCCGGGCTATAGCCCGGCCCTATTTTTGGCCCAAAAAAAATAATCATGCGGGAGAGTTTGTTAA